>JACEFZ010011072.1:0-2500 GCA_014155875.1 Cepaea nemoralis
CCCGTTTTTTTTTGTTCCTCCCCATGTGGTTCTCCCGATGTATCTTGTTGGCTTGTCTTGCCCGTTTGCAGCATGTTAAAGCACTGTAAGTTTTCTGGTGACTTTTCTTGAAGAACTTCAAACCTATTGCTTATTTTGACGTCAATGGGGTAGACTGCTTGTTGTTGTTTATCTTCGTCTGCACATTGAGGTGTTTGTTGTTTTTTATCTTCCTCTGCGCGTTGAGTTGTTTTCATAGTGATTATCTGTTCTGGGTGGGATTGAGCTTCCCCATGATTTCCCAAGGATGAAGCGGTTGCTTGAAAATTACATGCTTCTTCGGTTTGGTTTGTAGAGGACGCATTCTGTAAGATTTGAACTGTAATTCTCAGCAGCAAATTTTCGTCTCGCAGGAGTGCGACTTCTGTCTTGAGAGCATTGTAATCACTGCTTATCTTGTTGTTTGCTTCAATGTTGGTTGAAACAGTGACAATGAGCGCCTTTAGTGATTGTTCTAGTTCCTCAATGCGCTGTTTACAGTCGCACGAATGTCCATTGATAGTTAAGATGCTATTGTTATCTGAGGCAGGTACTTCTTCAACAATGTCAACATTGGGTTCTATGTAGATAGATAGATAGATAGATCCCCGCCAGGATCTGGGCGAAGCCGGGCCGGGTCGTCTCTTTGGGAATGGGAACGGGAGCAGGAGCCAAATATGAATTAAATGAGACACTCACCGCCAGGAGCTGGGCGAAGCCGGGCCGGGTCGTATTTTTTGGTAATGGTAATGGTAGCAGGGGACGAATATGAATTAAACTAGCTGACCCGGCCCGGCTTCGCTCAGGCCCTGGAGGGAATCTATCTATCTATCAGTCTGTCTGTCTGCTTGTTTGTCTGTCTGTCTGGCTGACCCGGCCCGGCTTCACCCAGTCCCTGGTGGGGAGCATCTCATTTAATTCATATAAGTAGTCATATAAGCTCTCCTGTTCCCGACTATCTGTCTGTCTGTCTATCTGTCTGTCTGTCTGTCTGACCGGGCCCGGCTTCACCCAGTCCCTGGTGGGGAGCATCTCATTTAATTCATATACGTAGTCATATAAGCTCTCCCGTTCCCGACTATCTGTTTGTCTGTCTATCTGTCTGTCCCGGCCCGGCTTCACCCAGTCCCTGGTGGGGAGCATCTAATTTAATTCATATACGTAGTCATATAAGCTCTCCCGTTCCCGACTGTCTGTCTGTCTATCTGTCTGTCTGACCCGGCCCGGCTTCACCCAGTCCCTGGTGGGGAGCATGTCATCTAATTCATATAAGTAGTCAAATAAGCTTCCGTTCCCGACTATCTGTCTATCTATCTGACCCGGCGTGGTTTCGCCCAGCTCCTGGCGCACAGAAACTTAAAAGAATGTCCTTCCACACACCATTCAATGAAAACTGTAGAAAAAGATGGGTTACAATGTTATGCATTATGCATTATTTTTATGAAAACTTTGAAAATGCCTTAAAGATTATATCATTATTTATTATAACTCATACGCCTGAAAATAACTATAGACAAAGAGTTTAACAATAGTGCAAGTAAGTCCAACAATATGACTATAAAGTATATAGAAATGGTATTAAAAGTTATGCCCCTTGAAATAACTTTTCTAGAGTGAAGTCCCCCTGCTATATAGACATTATATAATGAAAATGGAAAAGTATATGTTATTAAATAAGTAGAAGATTTTACATTAAGAAATTATTATAGTCGGTTGCACAGGAATGAAAGGAAGACGTGTAGAAAATTTCATCTCAATCGGATGTACCGTTATCGAACGCATCCAATACATAAATAGCCACAAACAAACATACACTCTGTTTTATAGATATAGATAAGATGCTCCCCGTCAGACAGACAGACAGACAGACAGACAGACAGACAGACAGACAGACAGACAGACAGACAGACAGACAGACAGACAGACAGACAGACAGACAGACAGACAGACAGACAGACAGACAGACAGACAGACCGACCGACCGACCGGCAGGCAGGCAGGCAGGCAGGCAGGCAGGCAGGCAGGCAGGCAGACAGACAGACAGACAGACAGACAGACAGAAAGATAGATAGATAGATAGATAGATAGATAGATAGATAGATAGATAGATAGATAGATAGATAGATAGATAGATAGATAGATAGATAGATAGATAGATAGATAGATAGATAGATATAATAGATAGATAGATAGATAGAACGAACGAACGAACGAACGAACGAACAAACTTTATTTTAATATGGTAACAAATTGGGCACGCAGGTCCGTCTTACATTCGGCCCTTTCAATCACTCATCTTTCATTCATCAAATGTGCATGTTACATTAACATAGGGGGAAAATCATTGTCAAATGGGTTTTGTAAGCATAAACAATGCATATACGCATGATACATTCACATGAGAAAACAAACAAAAAATTATCAAATGACAGTTGTAAACATAAACAGTGCATATTGCAATGTTGTGAGACACATACCCCAT
>JACEFZ010011072.1:5000-17131 GCA_014155875.1 Cepaea nemoralis
TTGTGCATGTTACATTAACATAGGGGGAAAATCATTGTCAAATGGGATTTGTAAGCATAAACAATGCACATACGTATGATACATTCACATGAGAAAAAAAAAATATCAAATGACAGTTGTAAACATAAACAGTGCATATTGCAATGTTGTGAGACACATCCCCCATCCACCCTCATATCCCGCAGCCACCAACACATCCCCACCTACCAAACCTCCCCCACCCACCCACACATACCTCCACACACTCACACAGAACCAGGCAAACATACATGCCGCCACCCACCCACTTATCTCTCACTCATACACATTTCCCCACCCACACACACATCCTCACACATCAAGAAGAAGAAGAAGAAGAAGAAGAAGAAGAAGAAGAAGAAGAAGAAGAAGAAGAAGAAGAAGAAGAAGAAGAAGAAGAAACCACACACACATACCCCCGCCAACCCACACATCCCGCACCTATCCACACACATATCCCGCACTCTCACAATGTTCCCCACCCACCCAAACACCCAGCAGCCAGCCTACACCCACTCACCCACCAAATATTCGCCATCTCTCAACTACACATCCCCACCTATACACACATATCCACCCACAAACACATCTCTCCACCTGCAAACACAAATCCCCCACCCATAACCCCAAAACACACACATTCCACCCACATACACCCCGCCACCCACATATACCCCACCCAAACACATCCGCCGCTTACACACATCTTATCATAACTAAACACCTCCCCCACCCATACACTCATCTCTCACACACATCCACCCACTCACGTACTCATCCATCAACCATTCACACCGACACATCACATACGCGTCCATCAACACATGCATCTCTCATCTACCCTCCTACCCACACACACCCCAACCACCTAGCCAAACACACATCCCCCATCCTCGCATACATCCTTCAATCACCTACACATCCCACACCTCCCCCACCTCTCACACATCTCCCCTCTCACACAAAACTCCACCCATAAACACATTCCCCCCACACACATATCCCCCACATAATTCCCCATACACATCCCCGCCCACACAACTCCCCACCCACTCACACATCCTCCACCTACAAACATCCTCACCACCCACACATACATCCTCCACCCACTCACATTTACCCCATCCACACTCACACACTCCCACCCACACAGACATATCCCATTCACAGACACCCCCACAATCATCCCCCACACCCATTACACACCCATCCCCCAACCTACACAATCTCCTACACACCCATTTACCCACCCAAACACACACTCCCTTACCACACCCCCTCCCAACCCACCAACACCCAAATACTTCCAACTATCTCTCAAATATCCCCCCCCCCCCCCACACACACATACACATATCCCTCACACACACATACATCCACCACCGACTACACATCCCTTCACACATCAATACATCACTCATTAACCCATACACATTTCCCAGACGCAACCCCTCCACACATACATTCCCCCCCCCCACACACACACACACACATATCCCTCACATACACACCCATACACACATCTAGACACATACATGATGCCTCACGTGATCATTGAAACTAATAAGAAAAACCTCCCACACTTTACACACAATTGAGACACTGACGATTGTCGTGAGAGTTCTCGCAATTGCAAGAAGCGGAGAAAAAACTGTACATATACATTATGTAGCGTAAAAATTAGTGATGCAATTCAACTCTCTTTCTTTTTTTCTCTCTCTCCCTCTCTCTCTTGTTCTCTCTCTCTTGCTCTCTCTCTTGCTCTCTCTCTCTCTTGCTCTCTCTCTCGCTTTCGCTCTCTCTCTCCCACTCACTAACTCTCTCTCTCTCTCTCTCTAGATAGATAGATAGAGAGGGGGGATAAGTAGGCAGGCAGACAGACAGACAGAAAGATAGACAGACAGACAGATAGATAGATAGATAGATAGACAGACAGATAGATAGATAGATAGATAGATAGATAGATAGATAGATAGATAGATAGATAGATAGATAGATAGATAGACAGACAGATAGATAGATAGATAGATAGATAGATAGATAGATAGATAGATAGATAGATAGATAGATAGATAGATAGATAGATAGATAGATAGATAGATAGAACGAACAAACTTTATTTTCAAAGGGTTAAGAATTGGGCACGCAGGCCCGTCTAACATTCTGCCCTTCTCTCACTCTCTTTCATACATTATTTCATTCACACATCATTCAAGGCTAACAGAGAACAGCAACAATAAAAAGATATGCATTATAAAGGCATGGGCAAAATGCGAACATCAAAACTACACGACACAGTAAAATTAGATAATGGTCTGACACTTGTTATTAGCCATGTGGAATATACTGGCCTACCAAAAGGGGACTGGCTGTTATACTAGGGTTTTGTTATTATTATTATTATCTCTATTATTAAGGGGGAAGATAATCCGTACTGAGATAGTGTTCGAGTAATTTGCGATTATATGAATAGGGATTGGTGATGTCTTTGATTTCTTGTGGAAGATTGTTCCTCAGCTGAGCTGCAGAGTACGTTAAACTTGTTTTGTATAAGTCAATCCTAGGCTTCGGAATGTGTAATATATTTAAACGTTTACTGTGTCTAGCATTATATTTAAACAATGGCCAAAGGTAATTTGGGGCATTCCGATGCAGGATTTTGTGAATTAGTTTAGCTTTATTGAAAAGCAGGCGTTTGCGGAGTGGTAGTAACTGTAGACGTTACAGGCTAGGATTGTCAGATAAATGTTTGTTATAAATTAGACTCATGGCCCGTTTCTGGAGTGAGTAAAGTCGCTTGGTGTTTGAATTAGAACAACCGTCCCAGATTGTAGAGCAGTAGTCAAGGTGGGTCTGTATATGAGAAGTATAGAATAGTTTCCTTGTGTCCTCATCAAGGAAGTTTTTAATTTTGGCGAGTTGGTAGACTTTTTTCGCTGTTTGTTTAATAAGCGCTTGAACGTGGGAATTAAAGCTTAGGTTTCTATCAATGATTATGCCTAATGTTTTGTGCTCAATTACACTTTCTACTGGCATGTTATCGATGTGAAGTTGAAGTGATGTGTGTGAGCTTAGAGTTTGAAGTCTTTGTCTGGTTGTTAGTAACATTGATTTTGTTTTAGTGATGTTAATTTGCATACGGTTTGAGTAGCTCCACCTAACTACATTATTTAATTCTTGTTGTAAAGACGACTCCAATAAAATACAGTTTTCAGCATTTGTGTACACTGTACAGTCGTCCTGCAAATAGATCGCAGGACGACGAAAGATGTAAAGGTAGATCGTTAATATATATGGCAAACAATAGAGGGCCAAGAATAGAGCCTTGCGGTACTCCAATATTGAAGGTAGTGGTATGAGACAGACATTATTATGTGATACTACTTGCTTTCTGTTTGATAGAAAAGATGATATTAGAGTGACTACATTAGGGCCAATTTTCATTGTCTGAAGTTTTTTAATTAAAATAACATGGTCTATCATATCAAATGCTTTCTTGAAATCAATAAACACAGTTCCACATAGACTGTTGTTGTTTATATTCTGGTGCCAATTTTCTATCATGTTTGTTAGGGCCGTATGGCAAGAATATTTTGGTCGAAATCCTGATTGGTTGTCAACAATAAGCTTGTTGCGAACTAAATACTGTAATGTTACTTTATGGATGCATTTTTCTAGTGGCTTAGATAGTGATGATAGTAAGGAAATGGGTCTGTAATTGTTCGGGAGATCATTGTCCAATGAACCAGATTTAAGAAGAGGGTACACTTTAGCTAGATAGAGGGCACACTTTAGATAGATAGATAGATAGATAGAACGAAAATCTTTATTTTCAAAGTGTTAAGAATTGGACACGATGGTCCGTCTTATACATTCTTTCGTTCAACATCTGTTATGAAGCAATTCATTGACAACAAAAGAACAATAAGCATTAAAACGCATGAAAAATAATCAATAATACATGACTCGTTGAGGCAATGTTTAACATGGGCATCATAATTACCCAAGGCGGGTGTAACGTGCCTCACATATGGGGATTTTTTTTTTTTTTTTGGTTGGCTAGTTGTCGTTCGATATAATTTACCATTATTATTGTCTTTGTTGCTGTTTTTTTTTTTAAGGGGGCATGTCGACTGTTTTAAGGTAGTGTTCAAACAGGTTGCGACTGTATGTATAATGACTGGCGGTGTCTTTGATTTCTTGTGGAAGATTATTCCACAACAGAGTGGCAGAGTATGCTAAGCTTGTTTTATATAAGTCTATCCTAGGTTTAGGGACATAAAGTATATTTAGTCGTTCACTATGTCTTGCGTTATATTTAAACAATGGCCAAAGGTAGCTTGGGGCATTTTGAAATAGGATTTTGTGAGTTAGTTTAGCCTTATTATGAAGTAGGCGTTTGTGGAGTGGCAGTAGCTGAAGACGTTCATGTAGGTTAGAATTGTCTGTAAACTTATCACCTTTGATTAGACGCACTGCCCTTTTCTGGAGCGAATAAAGGCGTTTTGTTATTGATTTGGAGCATCCATCCCAGATTGCGGAGCAATAATCAATATGTGTTTGTATGTGGGAAGTATAGAATATCTTTCTTGTGTTTTCGTCGAGGAATTTTTTAATTTGGGCAAGTTGGTATACTTTTTGGCTATTTGTTTAACTAGAGCATGAACATGGGAATTAAAGGATAGATTTTGATCTATGAACAGACCCAGTGCCTTGTGCTCGGTTACACTTTCTATAGGTGTGCTACCAATGTGCAGCTGAAGAGTTCCCTGCGAGTTTAGAGTGTGAAGTCTTTGCCTCGTTCATATTAACATAGATTTTATTTTAGAAATGTTAATTTGCATGCGGTTTGCATGACACCAGTTAACTACACTATTTATTTCCTGTTGCAAGGATAATTCAAGCACACTACGATCAATAGTGTTTGTATATATTGTGCAGTCGTCTGCAAATAAATCGCAGGTCGATGACAGATATAAGGGAAGATCATTTATATATAATATACAATATTAATGGTAATAGCTTGGGATAGAGATTTATTGTGTGATACTACTTGTTTTCTGTCTAATAAAAATGAGTTTATTAATGTCACTATATTAAAGCTTACTTTCATTGTTTCTAGTTTTTTTTAATTAGGATAGTATGATCTATCATATCGAATGCTTTTTTAAAGTCTATAATCATCGTTCCACATAGAGTATTGTTGTTAATATTTTGATGCCAGTTTTCTATCATGTTTGTTAGGGCCGTATGGCAGGAATATTTTGGCCGAAATCCTGACTGACTGTCAGCTATTAGTTTGTGGCGAACTAAGTGCTCTAGTGTTGTTTTGTGGATGTGCTTTTCTAGCGGTTTGAATAAAGAGGATAATATGGAAATTGGCCTATAATTACTCATGATACAATCGTCTAATGAACCAGCTTTTAAATGAGGATACACTTTAGCGATTTTATAGGCTGATGGGAAGTGACATTTGGTGAGACATTGATTGTACATACAAGTTAGTGACTCGCAGATCACCGGTGCAGCATAGCGAAGGATCCGATTACTGATTCCATCTAGCCCTGATGAGTTATTGTTTTTTAGGCTACTGAGATGAGTAAATACTTCAGTGGTCGTCATTAGCGGTATGTTTGTGGGAATGTGTCCATAGCATTTGCTCTCACAGAATGATGATAATAAAGATATGTCATGAGGCACATCTGGTATTGCAGCCTTCAGTTGGTTTATGTCAGACTTATGTGAATTTATCACATGTAACCTGATTTGATGGTAACGATTGTGATTATTTGTGTTTGTTTGTCAAGGTATTAATTGCTTTCCATATATCTTTAGTTTCGGTTTTATCTATTATTAAGTTCTTAAGATAGTTTTTCTCTTCCTTTCGAATAACATATTGAACTTTGTTTCTCAAACTACGGTACATAGTTAGATCTCTCTTTTATGTGCCCTGTCCCGGTCTCTCATAAGTTCAAGATGAGTTGAGCAAGTCTTGTAAGAAGGCATCTTGATTGAAGTTTTTGTAATTTCTATATTTTATACTTATATGTTTGTGTTTGGGAATTATGGTACCACGTGCAACATACTGCGTAGTGATCGCTCATTGCATTAATAGGTACAGTACATTCTGGGATGTTGTCAGCACACGTAGTATAGATATGATCTATAAGTGTTGCAGATGAATTTGTTATTCTAGAGGCTTGTCTGACTAACTGTTGGAAGTTATATGACTCTATTATGTTTTCCCATGTTTTGTTTGATTTGTTAGTATCTATGTTGAAGTCGCCTAGCAGTATTATTTCTCTAGCATTACTAAAGACTACATCCATCATAGTGGTGCATTTTTCATACCAGATATTTCCTGCACTGGGGTTTCGATAAAGATAGCCAACTACTAGGGGTATGCGATTTTGACGCCTTGGAAGTCATGCTAACGGGTCCAATATTAATCTGCCATCATGTGGGCATCCCAAAACCCTTGGTATCTCTCTTCTTTTGTTTTTATATATCCTCACTAAAGTCGCCAAGATTCTCGGGAAAGACATGTAAATGGTTATGGAGGTAATGCAATTTTCTGCTCATGTTGAATCCAAGATTAGAAAACCTCGACAGCATGTTTTCAACTAATTTATAATAATGTTTTGCTTTAAAGTTATCGAATCAAGGCAATTTGGATCTTTATTAACTTTCTAATTTGAGGTCCATCGAAAATTACAGCTTTTAGTGTCTATGCTCAATTCCGAAAACCTTCTGCATAAATAATTTAAACAGGTACCATCTTTGATCAGTGCCTTAACAAACTGCTATCAGTTATCAGTTGGGGTATCTTCATTGTACTTCAGACATGTCCATAGGTGCTCAGATCCTTCCCCCTCCAGCATATGCATCAGCGACCGGTGGCTAATAGTGCCAATTCTGTGAAGGAAGTCCGGGAGCGCATGCACGAACTCCGTTGCACGGTCCGAACTCCATTTCACCTCGAAAAACAACTTAATCCATAAAAATTTCGGAAAAAAACACGTTCCATACTGCTTCCATACTAACAAACTGCTTCATCAACTAAGCTTTATATGTAATCGTGGCAGTAAAACGGTTTTTTTTCGATCAATGAGAAACTTGTCAATAATTTCTTTTCCAACTCTAAATTCATTCAACCACAGCCACATTTCTTTTCCCAGTGCGCATATTTTGCCCTGCTATCCCACAAACATATAAAGCATGGATATTTGGTGAAAACCCTTTGCTGGCCATGCAAGAAGTTCATCATTTTAAGATCTGCACAAACCATTTAGTTATATTCTAAATACTTCAATTTTGTTCCAGAACTGTGCTTATTGTAGCATACGCGTCCTTCACTGTAGTAGAATGAGCAATTCGAATTGAGCAATATTTGTTACCATTGTGTGAGAGAACACGTTTCAAACGTCTTCTATCTGGTGTATAACTGTAGTATATTAAAACGTCTCTACAATTCCCTAGTATTGAATCGTTATGTATCATAATTTGATGGGAGAAAAACGGAGCAAAACGTGACCTGAGTGAGTCATAATTTATGCCGCCCCTGTTTAAATCAAAGCCAGTGATTGGTTGAATACCCGGAAAGACCTGCGCTAGATTTAACAAAGGGTAGTAGGCATTTTTGTTCAGTGTGAACAAAGGAGACACACGTTAAGCCTCCCGGTGGGAGAGGGCAATAATAGCCTAAAATAATTTCACTCTCTGGAGCTAGGTAAGTTGAAATGCATTATGAATGTGTAATCATGTCTTTTGATAAGGCACACATATCATTGTGTTAAATAAGAATTTTTAGAATTTTCAAAATGAACTATTCTTGTTAACGAGGACTTGATCGATTGCCTGAATGATAGTTTTCTACTCAGCGACCAAGTTGCCCCACTGTCAATTTTTCTGTGCTTACAGTTTCAAATTCCTGTTTAAATTACTATATGCATAGGGAAACTATCTCCCTATCAATGCCTATAAATCTGCAACAGTGGCGTGCAGAAGAGGGTGCGGGGGTGCGACGGCCCCGGGCATCCAGCCGGGAGGGGGCATCCAGTTAGGGAGAGGGGGCAGCACAGTGCAGTCGAAGGGAAGGAGGAATTAATGAGGTAAAGAACAATTTAGGGGCATCCAATCAAGGGGTTGGCCCCGGGCAACAAAGAAACTCTGCACGCCACTGATCTGCAAATATTATATGTGCTGTAGAGAAGGAAACTCTAAGGAAATTTCAAGAACGTTCTCTCCATGCAGAAGAATAATATTATTGACGCATCTTATGAACACTAGTTCATGTTGGAGACATAAGTCTGCTCATCTGTAACTTGAGCTATCGTGCCATTTTGGCACAATCTTCTTGTTTACATAATAGTAATCACACATTATGTGTGATGGACATGTAATCCAATCCTTTCATAAATATTGCTAGGGAAATACCATGGTTAAGATGTAAAATCTCGAGAAAGAAAGAAAGAAAAAAAAAACGCATGATATGCACACACACACACACACACACACACACACACACACACACATATATATATATATATATATATATATATATATATATATATATATATATATATGTATATATATATATATATATATATATATATATATATATATATATATATATATATATATATATATATATATAACAGCGTCCACTAACCACATTCTATAGGCAAGTGGGAAGAAATATATCTATTCTGGTCTTATGGGATTTAGAATGAGAGGAACGCTCAAAAAGGGCCTCTGCATTATGATAATGTTTATGATTATTCCATCCATCATGTGCCATGCCGGTAAGCGTGGGCGGTCATGTTCTGCCATCTCACTCGATCACCAGAGTCGTGGATCAGCTCCGTGTTTCTGTCTCGACCATGCCACAAGGCCAAGCCATCCAGGTACTTGCTTCTAGGTCTTCCCCTTGGTCTGTTCCCCTCGATCTTACCAGTTGTCACCAAATTCTCCAATCCATTTCTTCTCATAACATGCCCAAAAAATTTTGACTGTCTACGTCTAATTTCTCTAATCAATTTACGATCTTCATTTGTTTCTTGAAGGACATGTTCATTGGTCTTTCTGGCTGTCCATGGTATTCTTTGCATTTTCCTCAGAAACCACATCTCTACAGCCATCAGATGTTTTTCAGCCTGACTGCTCATTGTCCACGCTTCACATCCATATAAAAGTACAGGTTCAATGTAGCATCTCAACACTCTTTTTCTCGTTTCAATTGACATCTTTTTATTGGTCAATATGTTTTTCATCTTGCTAAAGGCTACTTTTGCCATGGCGATTCTTGTTCTAATCTCTTCAAGGCATCTCCCATCAGATGTTATTACTGTTCCGAGATAATTGTACCTGCTCACTTGTTGAAGAATATTCCCATTTACTTGTATATTACATTGTGGTATTTCGTCCTTCCTAGTGACGACCATAATCTGTGTCTTTTTACAATTTAATTCTAACCCTAGTTGTTCACTGTGTGTAACAATCGCATCTACTAAATTTTGCAGGTCCTGTTCATTGTCTGCAATCAAGACTGTATCATCTGCATATCTAATGTTATTGATGCATCGTCCCCCAATGTTGATTCCTTCCATATCTTCAATATTTCTGAAAATACTTTCACTGTACAGGGAAAACAGATCTGGAGACATTACACATCCCTGTCTCACACCCCTTTTAATAGGCTGATATTGGCTTACTTCATTATCAACTCTTATGGCAGCTTGTTGTTTCCAATATATGTTTTTTACAAGTCTAAGATCTTTTCCATCAATTTGTAGATCTTCAAGCATCCTTATCATGTTGACATGTCTCACTTTATCAAAAGCCTTTGTGTAGTCAATAAAGCAAAGGTGTAGATCTTTGTTTACTTCTATAGAACGTTCGATTATGGTTCTCAGTATATACACAGCATTTACTGTACCCTTGCCTTCCACAAACCCACATTGTTCTTCTCCTATTTCAGGTTGTATTTTCCTCCTAACTCTTTGCATGATAATTCTTAGCAAAATCTTCGTGATGTGACTCATTATACTAATTGTTCGATGTTGATCACATTCCAAGGCTCCTGATTTCTTTGGGATTGCAATAAATACAGAATTACATAACTCCTGAGGTATATTTCCAGTATCATATATTGTATTAAGCAGACTGGTAACTTTATCTATTCCATATTCTTCTAAAGCATTAATCATTTCTGTTGTGACGCTGTCTGAGCCGGGGGTCTTGCCAGATTTCATATGGTTAAGCGCATTCTGAACCTCCATCTTTAAAATTGCTGGTCCTTCATTATTATTTTGGACATCATACTGTTCGTCTCTGTTATCGTCATAAAGGTTTTTCATATAATCTGACCATTAATGTAAGATCTGATCTTTTTCTATTATGACTCTTCCATCCTTTGTCATTAGGCAGCCTGCTGATGTACGTGTTCTTTGATTAGTAAGCTCCTGAATTCTTTTGTGCATTAGTTTCGCATTGTTACTGTTGTGTTGTTTTTCAATTTCTCTGCAACTTTTCTCAAGCCATGTTTCTTTTGCCTCCTTACATAAGGTTCTGACGTTTCTGTGAATTTCTTCATATTTGGCAGGATTATTTTTGTTCTGTCTTCTTGTTTCCATTTGTTGTAAAATTTCTTCAGTCATCCATGTCTTACGGCCCACTTTCTTTACTTTTGGAATAGTTTTTTCTGCTGCACAACTGATTGAATTCTTCATCATTTCCCATTGATCATCTACATCTTGAAATAGGATCTCTAGATCAGACAATATATCAAATTTGTTGTTTACTTCTATGTTAAAATTATCTTGTATTTCTTTGTCAGTTTTTAATTTGCACAAGTCATATTTAGGGTTTCCTGCTGTATACTTGACTTTCTTTAACTTTACCCTCAATGTGCCTGTAATTAATCTGTGATCACTGTAACAGTCTGCATTTGGAACTGTTTTTACGACTGTTAACGCATTTCGAAACCTTTTGCTAATCAGGGTGTAATCTATCTGGTTTTTAATCCTGCTGTCTGGACTCCTCCATGTCCATAATCTTCTAAGGTGCTGTTTAAACCAGGTGGTTCCTACAACCATTTCTTGTTCTTTTGCCCATTCTACAAGTCTGTATCCTCTTTCATTTCTCTCTCCCAAACCATGGTTGCCTACACTGCATCCATCGCCTTGCTGTCCTATTTTTGCGTTGAAATCACCCATTATGATATTTATTTCTGATTTTTTGCAGTTCTTTAAAGCAGACTCCATGTCATTATAAAATTCCTCTATGCTTTCTTCACTGCATTCACTTGTTGGGGCATATACTTGAATGACATTTATTTTAAAAGGTCTTCCATTTAATTTTACTAATAGGACTCTGTCTGACACAGCCTGATATCCTTTGACAGAATTTGATGTTTGCTTATCTAATATTATGGCTACACCTCTTTGCTGTTCTTCTCCCCCAGAGTAAATAATCTTACAATCCTCTCCTGTCCTTATCCCTGCTCCTTTCCATCTCGTTTCCGATATTCCAAATATGTTAATCATCTCTCTCTTCATTTCTTTTTTTTATGTTTTCTAACTTTCCATCTGCATCCATTGTTCTAACGTTCCAAGTTCCTACTTTCAATGATATTAATCTGTTGCACCTAGTAGCCTGTTGACGGTCTGGAGTCACCTGGTGCGCATGACTATCCCTACCGGGCGAGGTTGCTCCTATGGAGCACCCATTTACGCCGTTTCTCTGATTATCGATGATTTCACACAACATGATTTTCTTGGCATCTGTAAAGAAGGTAGTTTGCCATTGCTTTCCTTCCTAGCAGTGACCATACTGGTCAGTGACCGTAGCCATTATCTCCTCAAAAAAGAGATCCTCTGCCTACTGTCGTGAAGGTGGAGACCATAACCTACAACTATCTGTTGGCTGCTCTCCATCTTCATCCACCACCTGCACCCATGGCTTCACGTAACCCTGATCGGGGGGCTAAATGGGTACTCCACCCTTGCCCAAGGGTGTCCCGTAGGCTAGAGGAGGGAAGGAGGCGCCTTACTTCTCCTTTGATAGGGGGATACCCTACCCCGCTACCCCCAAAATATGCCAAAAAAAATTTT
>JACEFZ010011073.1:0-135000 GCA_014155875.1 Cepaea nemoralis
AACCGACAAATCCTCGTATATCGACGGGGTCAAATAGAAGGGGGGTTTGCCAATGATATGCGGGGCGAACTAGATCGAATTTCCTCATGGTGTGCTGATGCCGATGCCCTTGTCAACCCTACAAAGGCAACGGTTACATGGTTCTCACTAAACAACCATATTGTGTAAACAGACCTGCCGGCAGTAAGAATGGATGGGAGCATTTTGAGTAGAACCAAGTCAATGACATATCTTGGCGTGAGGCTTGATCGTAGCCTGTCCTTCAGAGATCATGTCGATTATGTCATAATGAAGGTTCGAAAAGGTTTGTCAGCAATGAGAGTTATGGCGACTGCCAATATCGAGCACAGACTGCTAATACTTCTGTTCCAAGGACTTGTGCTTTCACGCATCGGGTATGCCCTGGCCATCCTCACTGTCAGCCCTACACAGATTGGAAGACTTGAAAAGGTACAAAACGAAGCCATGCGCATCATTTTGGGCTGCACGAGAGACACCAGCTGTGTAGCAATGAGATACCTCCTTGACTTCCCGACAATGGAACACAGGATCAAGATCTGGAGAGCTCGTGCATACTTAAAAATAAGTGCAGATGAGCAACACCCTCTGCATGACGCTATATTCAGAGAAAAGGGTGACAGGCTAAAGAGGGGCAAATCATGGATGGGTCGGGCGGAAGATGTCGTCAGACAGGTCTGCAGTCTTACCAGTATCAACCCCGGCAAGGAATGGGTGCCGGTGCCTCCAGCTTTTAAGTGCACTTTCTCCTGCATTATCACACTCGACAGACGGTGCAGAGAGCAGAACCCTGCCGCTGTCAATGCAGAGGTTAACGCGCTCATCTATGAACACTCAGATAGCCCCGAAGTGCTCATCTATACAGATGGATCTGTTGTAAAGCAGCAGAGAAGTGCGTGGGCATTTACAGCCCGTTCAGCGGGCCGAACCGTTCAAGAATCCAGTGGTGCCCACTCTATGACCACGAGCAGCATGACGATGGAGGTGATGGCAGTTACACAGGCTTTCATATGGCTGGAATCACAGCATTATACCAACGTGTGTGTACTAAGTGATTCAATGAGCATGATTCAGAAGGTCGAAGCTGGATCTGTACGTAGACAGTGGACTGAATCGCTGCGGAAGTCTGTTGTCCGTAAAGTCACCTTCATCTTCGTCCCGGGACATGCGGGAGTCGAGGGAAATGAACGAGCTGACAAACTGGCTGGCTCTGCACCCCCTGTAGATGGCCAGCCCATGGATCGTGCGGATGTTATTAACGTCCTTAAAGATATGGCGAGAACAGAGGACTTTGACGTCAGTGATTCCACATCGCTGTCCAGGATGAAAGACCTGGGAGTAAGAATCGGCACAGCCAGACGCGAGAGGTACATCGGGAAAACAAAGCGCCTCGTCAACCAACACAGAACTGGCACTATTAGCCACCGGACGCTGATGCATATGCTGGGGGGGGAGGATCTGAGCACCTATGGACATGTCCGGAGTGCAATGAAGATACCCCTAACTGATAACTGATAACTGATAACAGTTGATCTAAGATTTAGCAATGACTATTCATGTTCCAACTGAACAGGACATAAATAACTTTGAATATAAATGTTATAGACGGGTTCTAGGGATATTTTAAATACAGAAAAGAAGAAAGTAAATCTAAACGACAAGATCTTAATACTGAAGAACGTTGGCTACTAAAGACGATAAAACAAAGAAACTGAAAATAGTTTGGTCAATTGAAACGTCATAAAAGTTTGGAGGCAATAATCATGGAGAGGTAAATACCCGGGAAGAGAGGAAGAGGAAGGCCAAAGAGAGGGTGGGCGCAGGATGTGGCTGACGATCTCCAGATGTGTGTTTCGGACGCGGGACATCTTGCTAATGACCTAGAAGATTTCCAGACAGTTGTTATGGGAGCTAGGTTGTGCAAGGAATATGCTACTGAATAATTGAATTATATCATGTTCCACAGTGTTACCATCAAATTATTGTACATACACTAAGGTAAAGGGAAACACGTAAAACCACAGACCAGTTATGTACATTGGTATTCCTTAATTATAGCTGTGGATTATAACGAATATTACTGAGCAGACATTGACTAGGATTCAGCATCGTGTTGTCTCATTATTCTTAAACCTGGATCAAGCAAATGTGGCAATAACTAGTTTTGGCTGTTCTTGGTATCACCACAAGTAAGAAAGAGGAATTATGATATGCAGAATAAGCTTGTTTTTTTTGTTTTTTTTGTAAAGCTGCCTAGACAAGGTACCTTCCTGACATAATCTACTCCTGGAATATATTTATGAACCCCCACTAAATGTTTTAACAATGTGTGCACTCTATTACGCTACACAAACATTTGTAGACATTTAGAATGTATACGGACAACTGAGTTTAAATACAATTACATGTGTTTATTGATTGCTATGTTGATAGTATCAAGATATGAAGATGATGTGTCAGG
Source organism: Cepaea nemoralis (assembly GCA_014155875.1). Lineage (NCBI taxonomy): Eukaryota > Metazoa > Mollusca > Gastropoda > Stylommatophora > Helicidae > Cepaea > Cepaea nemoralis. Next base: position 2,480 of record JACEFZ010011073.1, read on the forward strand.
TCTTAGTCAGATATGACTGAGCTACCGTATAACAGTAGACGGTACTACCTGGTTTCTGTTAGCGCTGAACGTTGGGCGGGCTTACCAAACCCGACACCCCACATTGTGCCAACGGCTTCGGGCGGAAGAGCGCAATTGGGAGGGTACAGGCCTTACCCTGGTGCGAGGAAATGCAAGCTAAAGACAAAATGTCATGGCAGGGCAGACTGGTCTAGGATCGAAGCTCCGACAGGCGGACAGTTAGAGCATTGCTTTGCTGATCCGGCAGCTTCTGCAGCTTGTCTTGTTCCAGATGTAGGGGTGTTACCTTTCCTCTGGAGTAAACTAGGCAGGCCGATAGAGGGATCATGCTGCATGGGCAACACATGATCTCTATATTTTAGCCCAGGCTTTGTGCTATGGAGAGGCAATACACTCGCTACCGCCATAGTTAAAAGTTATTATGCCTTTTAAAAGCACAAACTATCGTCTGTCAAGACGGCAAGGTGCCAATGATGATGATGAGTATGAAGATGGTTATAATGGTATACACAACTCAAATTGTGAGTGCACAAAAGTTATGCTTCCCCTGGCGAGACGCCGTTCATTGTCAGCTTGAAGGAGTCCAAATCGGTTACTAGGCTCAGTCCCTGATATGAGTTGTTGAATCTCTATGGCTTCTAAGAGAGCTGAGTTTATAGCTTAGGAAATCCCGTCACTGGACTTAAGTCTTTAAGTCAGACGGAACAAGATGTTAATATCGTCCCATGTAGGTATCCTCGGAACTCTATACGTATGTTGGCGACTGAGAATCTAGGCCATGCTTCGCCGTTATATTCTGTTCGTTCCTGACGTGGTTTCCGTCTTCACTACTCACAGTTTTCACGCGGGCTAATTACTATGTCCCGTATTCATTAACTCTACCTAATTTTCACTTTGGACTGTAGTTTCATCTCTCAATCAAACTGACTGCCTCTCCGCCACGTGTCTGAAACAATGAAACATGCTTCGGCGATGCAATGGGCGTTGTGTCATAACTACATTCCAATCTGCTGTTAGCACAAGCCTTCCCGGGTTGCTGACTTTCAAACACTCTTATTTCCACTTGGCTAGAACGTGTCAGACATGTGTTCATACTTTACTGCCGTGTTTTTCTCACACATCTGGCATGCTGAGAATCTTATCTCCCTGCATTGCCGCCTCTACTTCACATGTTAAGTCCGACTGAACGTAAGGTGTTATGTATCTGTCCCTATTCGGAACGCTGGCGGGCACTTCAAAAGATTTCCTGTTTTCACTATGTCTGGACTTTACGTTTGATCAGAACCTCAAAGTAGAAATTTCTCAGATGTAGAAACCAGACGTTGCTTTGATCTACGATCTACGAGCGCAATGTAGTAGAAATGATAGCACAATGTAGTAGAAATGATAGCGCGGGCTCTAAGTGACTTTGTATTTTTCTCTTGCGTTTTTATCTTTTAAAATGGTGGATGTTTATGCTTTTAGAAATTGGTAGAACAATTATTGTGCTGTCATGGCGTCTCGTCACAATGGTGCTTATTATCAGAATGGCCATATTTTACTCACTAGTAGAGAGTATCAGACCCTGGTTCACCATCTCATGTAATCGTGTATCGTAATGCATGGTGACCATCACTTTTCATTGCTGGCAACACTTTCCAAGCCTCGGTTCTGATGTGGTCTATATGATCCCTACATGTATGATACCTGTATGGCAGTCTTCAGTCATTCTAACACCCACATATTTCATCCCTATCTGGGTCCTATTCAGATGGTTTCACTGTTGCATGGGTGTGCTGACAACACGATTATTCAGTGAGAATCATGTTATAGTCACTTTCAATGGATTGATAGTTGCTCTTAGGGTGTCTGCACCTGTGATATCTGATCTACTGTTTTGTTGTACCAATAGAGTGGTCCTAGCTCAGTCTCTACCCTGCACGTAGACCAGGATGCCATCTGCATATCAGAGGGTTTTGATATTGCTGTTTAACAGTTCATCGGTGATTCTAAGCTAGTAGACATTGAGAAGAACTGGAGACAGGCGGTGACCTTCGGGAAAACATGAAACGATTACGATGGGGTCCGATGACCAGTTGCCACATCAAAGCACTGCCTTTCTCTCAAATAGGGAAGATTATAACTGCATAAACTACCTCTTTCTTTCATCTTTATTTCTGATATTCTCAAAATGTTTTTTTTTTTTTCAAAACCTCATACGCACTGCTCCTGGTACTTCATATTACTCACCATTTCATTATTTCGTGACCAGCAGCACTCACATTCATACATAAGAACAGGTCACAGAAAAATGTTTAAAATATCACCATCCTCAAAAGCCAATGGCTTAGGCGTCTATATCTCTCCACATATCGTGTTCCTTTTCATCATGATCTAGAATAATTCAGTTAATGACACTCCTTTTTGCCACTGTCTTAGACCACCCTGCATCATTTCTCACACCTGCAGATTTGGTTATTGTTTTATCTACTAAATTAATTTTATACTTTTTCTTTCTATATATATATATATATAAATAAAGAAAGATTATTAAAGGTACGCCATTAATTACGATCAATGAATGTAGAAACTATAAAAGTCGATGTTTATGGTCTTGTATCCACTATTAATTTAGTAGATAAAACAAAACTTTCATTATCCTCTTTCAGTCAATCGATGTTAGTGTAACAGGAAAAAGGAATATAAAGGATAGGAGGACATAGTTTCCTATTCTTGGGTGCTCAAAGACAAAGAAGCGCAACACTGACTTTTAGTAGGCCAGAGAAGAAAAAGATAATAAGAAGAAAGAGAAAAAGAGCACCTTGTATATTCCCTCCAGTTAACAAAAGAAAGGGATAGAAAATTAGACAGAAGATTTCCAGGAGTTCTTTGAGCGGGGGGTATACTGTTGTATACCCCATGCAAAAGATCACACTGTTGGATTGCAACAAGATCAATGAATTTGCACAACAAACTAAACAAAACAAATTAAAAAACACCAAAATTAGACCTTTATTGACATAATTGCATGATTCAGGGACAAACAGACATCCATGCATGTCACAACTGACATATACAGAAATGGGAACCTATGTTCCCTCAGTGGATATCATTGCTGCCTAATATCGCCATGAACACGATCGGACATCCATCCCCACAAACCAGCAAGAACATGGCAACAAAGAAGCCTCAATGTGAACAACAGCGGTAACAACAGGTATGGACTCTGTTAATATCATCTCAGGACCCATGGACCGTCTGTACTTACAGAAATGGGAACCTGAAATCCCAAAGTTGGAGATAACTGCTGCCTAATACCGACTACAGGGGCTGTCTCTGAATGACAGTGAGACCATTACTTGGAAAATAGAAAATAACACAACTCTAATCTGAGTATGAGCCTTACAGTGCGGAGACGGGACTCACCATCCTGAGACACACAACACAACACTATGGATCCCCGTAGTACACAGCGGAAAATCAGTGGATTGAGCTCCAGATATTACCAAACCCCTGTGCTTCAGCCAGATCCAATATTGTGCCTAATGCCACCAGAGAAAGTCATGTCCCCAAACCGACCGTGACACATTACTATAACAAGACCACGACTTCAAAAATAGAAGTATAAACATGAGTGTGAAAGGTTGAACCAGGAACTATACCTTTAACCACACAGTAACAAACTAAGGTATGGAAAGCTTGACTATGGGATCAGTTGGGAGGCGAGGCGGAAAATGTGAGGTAAGGGAAATTGGGGGGGGGAGGGGGGGTAATTAAGGACCCAGGGTTGTTCCCTTCGACAGGAATCACATCCTGCAATCAAAGTAAACAACCAAAAACATATTTAACAACTGTTAAATATTACTATTATATTAACAACAACTTAAAAACTATGAAATGACTGCATGTGGATTACTGTAAGTCAGACATGTGCTGTGCCTGACTCAATGGGATTACAAACACAACACACTTTCCCATTAACACAGGATTCAAATAGCAGCACCAAACAAAACCCACAGATCACCACCAGGAATGTATAACACTCCTCTGGATGCTCATAATGTGCTATCTACCTAGCACCAATGCTGCTATCATTTAAGGGTACCAGTGTGACATACATGATGAACTACATGATGTAGGTAACAAATGGCATTTGAAATGCAATTACAACAACAACATAGTAATTTATCGTCTACTTACATTTAACTAACGCAATTAATTCTTATCTCCCAACGCGCCGTTATGTGTAGATTTGAACTCGCTGCCTGTACTTCGCACGGCCAGCCTCTCACCGCCTTAACTACACAGAAACAGAAACGTGACTCCACTTCACCTCTGTCTAGTCGGACAAAAGACACGCATTCCATTCCGTGCCGTCTTTCCTGGCCGAGGTTGTAATTACCCGTACTGGTCCGTCCACCTGTTTTGTATGGTCTGGTTGACCTAGTGATCGCTTCTCGTCTGCTAGTTTCAATCATGCTTATATTCTCGCTGCACGGCTTCTGCCTCAACGGTTTATACTTACTCTCTACGCTATGCCTAATTAACATTAATTGTTATGTGATTAATTGCCTGTCCTCTACATATTTAGTTTATCTACACTATGTACGTCTAATCTATTAATTTGACTCCCATCACTATAGATCAGCCAGTTAGATATAGGTCATTTGCAGGACGTCGCATTCAGTCCTGATCCTTGCCGGGTCGTGATTCCTTTAGCGGGTTAACGTTCAGTAGTTTGTCAATGCTTCCTTGCTTAGACTGCTATTAAAGTTAGCTAGCTTAGTAAGATGTGGGTCCTTTGCAGGACGTTGCACTCTGTCCTGACATTTGTCGGTCGTTCATGATTACGCGGTAAGTTCACATACGGTAGTTTGCTATAGCTCTCTAAACTAAGATACCCGATTATAATATACAATTATACTAATTAGGTCTAAGTCTTACGTCAACTTACATTCAGCTTCTGTCGTCCAGTCGATCTTCTGGTTGTCCTTCTAAGTTTCATTTGTATCTGCCCAATCAATCACTTGTCGTGAATCCCACTTGACTTTTCCTTCCTATCTGACTTTAGTCTACTGTGTGATTCCGATCACAGTGTCTCTGGCTAGTGGTTGTCCTATCTGACGTTAGCCATCATCTGCAACTAATGAGCGGTCTCCTTAGCTGGCGGTCCTCTTACCTCAAGTGGCTTTCTTGCACTTAGCGATCCTCGGACTCTGCGTGTCTTTCCCTTCTTTGGCTTATCTGCCTTGGGTAGGTTCCATTCACAGATCCTTAGTCGTTCTCACTCCTATCAGTGATTCAGACGGGTTCTAGCATGGGCGCTTGTCCGTCTTCCTTCACTCCCTCCTCCTCCAGAAACTATACAGACTTGGGCACGGATTAGCCACAATTTCTGAAGTCCTGTTACTATTTTCCTTGGGTTGCCCTAAAAGGGCCCAGACCCCCGCCGCCCCCGGAGTCTGCTCTCAACTGTCCAACTCACTCCAGTTCAACTCTCTAAACTGACTGGATCCCAAAGTATATATCACATATACTAGTGCTGTCGCTGCCTCGTGGCCTTGTCTTTCCCCAACGTCGCGCGGGGAAAATCTCCAATCATCTTACAGCACGCAGCTTGGCCGATCTGCATGTTTAATTTGCATCTTATTATGAATCTAACTCCCTTCACCTTGCTGCGACCTTGTTTTTGAGTTCATAGTCCTTGTTTGAGTTCATGCTCCTTGAAGTAGACGTTCCCACTGCCGTAAATTCTGCCAGCCTACGGTACCTACTTTTGTCCCTTGACAGTTCAAGATTAACCCTGACCTGTTTGTAACTATAAATTCTCCGACATCTAGAGTTACTCACGGCCACTTGACAATTCAGAACAGATTTACGTTACTGTTGGCTGAAAAACCTTACTCTAATTTCTGTCGGGGTTTACCAGTTCGTTTATCGCCCGAGGCCCTGAACTCCCTAACTGTTTTAAAAATATTTTGGTAGATGAACTGTACTTCCAAATTCCACGACTGGTTTTGGTGGCATCACTATCTAGTGCCTTATTATCCCATTTTGTGACGCATCAGGCGTTCACATTAGGTACTCTGGCTGTCCAAGGCATTTGCAACATTAAATGCAATAACCACATCTCCGTTGGTACTTAAACCAATAATATCAGTAAATATGTTTTGGGTCAGAAGCAGTATTTCTAACGACATAATTAATTTTGTTATATACACCTCTAGACATATCCATCCTAGATTTATGTTTCAGTGAATGGTTCTATTTGAAAACTGTTGGTTTATGGTGGATGGTTGAGAAGTCTTGCACTCCAGTATTAAGGAGTCAAGGCAACTGATATGAACGGTAGTCCTTCTCTATATATTCATCCCTTAAGGCTTTGCGCTGTTTTTACCACTTCTGCACCAATCCGATGTGCTGGTTTTAGAACACTCCGTTGGGCTTTGAACCAGTTTTCAGATCAGCTATAACGCCCTGGTGAAATGATGTCTATAAAGAAACATCCTTGTAACCTGAACATACATAATCATGAATTCTCTTTACATATGTACCCCGTGCGTGGGGTAATTTGATTACACCACGAGCCTCCATTAGTTCCATATACATCAGTACCACTTCCTCACCCATTTATCATGTTAATGGTAACTTTTTTATCACACCTCAGATATAATGGTAGAGACATTCAGGACACAACATTGCTGATGTAACCCTCTCATTTGTATTTGAAATGAAATAACTGAAGTATTATATTACCATATAACATCACTGGGGTAGAAAATGGCACTGACTGAAAACAACCTCTTTGTGTTAAAAATGTGATTTACTTTAAAAGGTCAGAGAAGACATTAACCGTAGGTCATAAAGCAAGTGAGGTTACCATAAGGATGAAATCAAAGAGACACAAACATAATGAACCAATCAGAACATTAGAGAACAATCAATTGGACTCGGTTGATGACAATGTGCTAGCACATCAATATCACTTGGTGAAAAAGTACCTGATACTATACAACATAAAATGTCATTGTTCTGGAATATCTGCGTTTTACCAACCTATCACTGCCTGGCATTATTCTTATTCTGTCACCTTAAAATAACAGAGAGAGAGAGAGAGAGAGAGAGAGAGAGAGAGAGAGAGAGAGAGAGAGAGAGAGAGAGAGAGAGAGAGAGAGAGAGAGAGAGAGAGAGAGAGCAGTGATTCAATGATGCTGAGAAACTTATTTCCTAAGTAACAGTGCAGCTGGGGGAGTTGCAACAAATATGGTCACTAAATGTTTCCCACAGCTGTATGACCATTAGAAAAAGTGTGTAGTTGCATTTTTTCTGATCTGTATTTCTAAACACATTCCAGGACCTTACTGAAGCTACTAAGTATTTAAAAAAAACATAGCCTGACAGATTTGTGAACAAATACCAAGACATTATTTTACAATTGTAATTATTTTGTATGTCATGGATATTGTTTATGATCAGCATTACAATTCTTTACCTGCTAAAGGCGATATCACAAGCAGCGCCTGAATAATTATCCGCATATTTCCTCATCAGTGATTCGCAATCTTGGCCGATCTTGCTTTCTGTTGATAGTACATAATATGAAATCTGAAATCTAAAAAAGAATATATTTGCTTACATTGCCCTGTGTCCATTTGTATACGCATGTATTCACATACGAGGATAAGTGAGTAAAGAGAACAATGCTCATTAATATATTCAACATATAATGTAACTTGAATCTGTCATATCGGCCAAAATTAATGAAAAGGAAACCATATGGGTTTGAATATTACTCATATTTGATCATTATTTTGTAGCATACTCTCTTCAGAAAATACTCTCCAAAGACGAAAATCTGAAAATGTCACGTTTTTGAACGAATCATCATGTATCCTCCAGAATCATAATATCTGTTCGTTGTTGTTTGTTTAAAACCAAGTATATACTTTCTATAGAGAATGCTGTATATATGCTGCGAACAGTTATTGAACGTGCTATAGAAGTAAACAAGGATCTACATCTTTGCTTTATTAACTACACAAAGCATTTGATAGAGTTAGACATGTCAACATGGTGGATATGCTTGCAGATCTACAAATTGATGGGAAAGACATTAGACTTATAGAAAACATATATTGGAAACAACAAGCTGCCATAAGGATTGATAATGAAGTGGGACAATATCAGTCTATTAAGAGAGGTGTTAGGCAGGGATGTGAAATGTCTCCAGATCTTTTTTTCCCTGTACAGTGATAATACTGTCAGAAATGTAGAAGATATAAATGGAATCAACATTGGATGACGAAACATCAATAACATTAGATATGTAGATGATACGGTATTGATTGCAAACAATGCTCGGGATCTGGAATAGTTGGTAGATGCGGTTGTTGTACACTGTGTGAGCAACAGGGGTTAGAGTTAAATTATAAAAAGACACAGGTTATTGTCGTCGCTAGGAGGAACGAAGTACCACAATGTAATATACAGGTCTCATCATCTCATCTCATCATGTTCCTCTTGTACCTTGCCGTGTCGAGATGAAGTATAAACATCGTGAGAGTGCCCGATTATGGGCTTCATATATCGATATTCCCATGGAAATATTATTCGGCAGGTGAATCGGTACAATTATCTCGGAACAGTCATAACATCTGATGGGAGATGCCTTGAAGAGATTAGAACAAGAATCGCCGTGGCGAAAATAGCCTTTTGCAAGATTAAAAACATTCTGACCAATAAAAAGATGTCAATTGAAACGAGAAAAAGAGTGTTGATGGGATACATAGAGCCGTTCTTTTGTATGGATGTGAAACTTGGACAATGAGCAGTCAAGCTGAAATACATCTGATGGCTGCAGAAATGTGGTTTCTGAGGAAAATGCAAAGAATACCATGGACAGACAGAAAAACCAATGACTAAGTACTACAGGAGACAAATGAAATGATTAGAGAAATTAGACGTAGACAGTCAAAACTTTTTGGACATTTTATGAGAAGAAATGGATTGGAGAACTTAGTGACATCTGCCAAGATCGAATGGAACCGACGAAAATCCCTGGATGGCTTGGCCACATGGCATGGACGAGACAGGAACACTGAGCTGATCCACGACTCTGGTGATCGAGTGAAATGGCGAGTCATGGCCGCCCACGCTTTCCGGCATGGCACATGATTGATTGATTGATATACTTTCTCCCACGTTGTATAAGAAATCAGTAAATTATATCAGTAAGCACTTGAAAGACATAGTGATAATTAAAAGTGTTTGTGATGGTCAGATATTGCTTGTGGCCGCAGATTTTAATTATCCATGCTCAGTTGATTCATACCATGCAGTTTCATGTGTGCTTGTGTAAAGCTTCTAGATCGTGTGACCTGTGTTCTTGTTAGGTTGGCGTTTGCCAAGATCATCATTTATGGTGTAGGGTCATACTGAAATAAATGTGCTGTTTGTGATTTGATGCCAGCCTGAACTTGTGTCATAATATTGGAATTTGCCAGTGTTATTTTTAACAATTCATATGTGGTTATATTCTTTACTGCCAGGCGTGCTTCCATTGTTCACTCACATGTGTTGTATGTGTGTGTGTGTGTCACCCTGTTGTGTTTATAATATGATTTATAATTGTGGTGTTGATGCCCATTGGCTTGGCAGCATTCTTTGGGCAATGAAATGCCATCAATATTCACCATTCAATGATTGTGCATTCAAAAATCATTAATGTGTAAGCAAATGTTGTCTTTGATGGTCAATTTTGCATTAATGTTAAATAACTATCTACATGCATATTATTTCTGTATGTGTGTCACTGCATGGTTAGCTGTTTCTTATTTAACGACAGTTGTGTTTTTATCAGGTCTTTCATATGTCTTATTTGCTGCTTTAAAAAGACTGAATCAAGAACTTGATTTTCTTTGAATTTGTTTACATGACTGTTGCTGCCAACCTGACACCAGAGACTTGTAATGGAAGATAAAATGATGGTTATTGGAGCGGGGCGTAGCAATACAAAATGTCATTAAACAATACGCACATTAATACTATGCATTTAAACTATATAAAACCTCGAGCGACCTCGAGGGACCTCGAGACAGGTGAACAGGGATGGTCTGCTGTGATTCTTGTAACCTGGCATGAGAATCGCATTAGGTTAATGGGTTTGCTGTTTCTCTGCAGGATTGCAGTGATCTTTTTGTTTCAGTTTATACTATACATTCTAGATTTACTGTCTTCCATAACTATATGTAAACAAACACCACCGTTATGGAATGATGTCATTTTAAAAATGCAGACTTGGTGACTCTGAATTAATAATATTGTGCGTACTAATAATGTTAAATTTCCCGATTAATTCGAGATTACAGTAAAACTTTAAACGATTACTGTATATTTGGTGTCACTTCCAATGCTAGATGAAATATACCACTCGGATTACAATTTGCTACTTTTGTCTAAGATTTCGTTATCGGACAAAGACAAAAGCTATTATCATCATGATGTGCATGCCAGTAAGCGAGGGTGGTCATGTTTTGCCATCTCACTCGATCACCAGAGTCGTGGATCAGCTCAGAGTTCTAGTCTCGACCATACCATGTGGCCAAGCCATTTAGGTATTTACTTCTCTGTCCTCCCCTTGTTCTCTTCCCCTCTATCTTGTCACCAAGTTCTCCAATTTATTTCTTCTCATAACGTGACCAAAATAGTGTGATAGTCTACGTCTAATTTCCCTATATAAGTTTACATGCTCTGCTCTGAAGAAGAGGAAGAACAAGAAGATGCATACTATATACTGTGCTATTCAAGCTGAAGGCATAATATGAAATACCATCAGCTGTTTTTGACTGACAATCAGAGATTATGTGGTCGACGATAAGTTCTCCGCGAAAAGGCAAGACGAACACATAATCAGATTGCAACTAGTACCATTAGTGCTGGGACTGTTCGCTGGTTGGTGATAATTGACGGAGGAATTATGAGAATATCCTACGCTCTGTGATAGGGGATCTTGACTCAGCTTAAGTGTCTGATTAACACGACTACTGTACCATTGGAACAGATGACATGCCAATAAATGTGGCAGATTTGCACAATTTCATGGACATTGATCTTGCTGTGAAAAGATGACATATGATGTATTCTTCACACCACTCACAGAGTATATGGGTAACTCTAATAGAATATATAGCCAGGTTTGTTTGTTGTAGTAACGATCTAATCTTACTTACAGAAGGTAGCTAGCACTGTCTATGGAATTCAAGTATTGATGTTACGCCCTTCCTGAATCGAGAAATAATACGATTTTGAGAAATAAATTCTTGAAAGTAAATAATTGGTTCTTGTTAATTCTACTGCATATTACCCAAGTGACTAGCGGTATGTTAATGAGAGTTATCTACAATTTGAAGATGATGTCATCAGTTTGGGTGAAATCTGCCTACTTCTAAAGCCTGCAAGGTCGATTGTTCAGTCAGTGATCATCACACTGTCTTACTCTCAACCCTCTAGCACAGTGATTCTCAACCATTTTTGGCCCGTGCCCCTCTTCACCATATTGTTAGGACGTCATCCCCCCTCACCATACTTTTAGAACGTCATCCCCCCTCCCCTTTTCGTATTTACTCCCTAAAAATTTCCCCTTGCCCCTACACAGTATACGTAATAATTGAAGCTAAATTTAGTAGCACATACTAAAACATGTCTAGACATCTACATAAAACGTGATTTGTGGATCTACTTACGTTATAAAATGAATTTCAGAAGGATAATACGTACAAAACCGTAATGTTTGAAGGGAAAAACAATATCAAGTAATCGGTTCTTGTATTAACGGAATCTAGAAATAATCTTAATTCCCCCTGGACACCCTAATAGGGGGGGGGGGGGGGGAATTCCCCACCGGTTGAGAACCACTGCTCTAGAAGATATCGTAGCCTCTACGTCTTAAACTGTAACTCCCATGGCTACTTGGAACGAATCGATGTGGGCTATGACTTTTAGTAGTAGGCCTCTTTCAGTCCTGAAGGACTATAGAGTTGTGCCTCTAGGGAGGTATCTGGCAGCACCGCTGGTGACTGTATAGTCCAATGCCAAAGTGACATTCTCTGTCACAGTTTCCGCACCTGTAATGCGAGGCAGGTTCCGCAGAAAGTGACTGCGTTTTAAGCCTGTTTCGACTATACTCAGTTTGTTGGATCAGACTGGGCTCAGAGAGCACCAGTCCGCTTGGTTCATCTCTTCTTCAGGAACATCTGTCTGTTGCAACCCTTTCCCACGTGTATGGATCTATGCCAAGGGTTTTCACATCTTGTTTACACACATCCCTATATCGCATTTTGGGTCTTCCGGTTAGCCTCTTTCCTGTGGCTAGTTCTCCGTATAGGAGAACTTTGGGAATACGTCCATCCACCATTCGACATACGTGGCCCAGCCAGCGGAGGCGTCTCTGCTTGAGGATGGAGTGCACTGTGGTAATATCTGCTCTTTCAAGCACACGTTTGTTTGTTGTGTGGTCTTTCCATGATATGCCCAGGATACATCTCAGACATCTCATATGGAAGGAATTCAACTTTATTTCCTGTCTTGAGTACATAGTCCAGGATTCAGACCCATAGAGTAGTGTGCTAACATTACAAGCTTTATATACTTGGGCTTTTGTACGCTCTATAAGTCTATTATTCTCTCAAACTCTTTTAGCTAGCCTGGAAAATGTTGTGGCTGCCTTTCCAATGCGTATGTAGATTTCTGTCTCTATTGAAAGATTATCTGATATTGTCGACCCCAAATACACAAACTCGTGGACGACATTCAATTCGTAATTAGAAATGTTAATTGACGGAGGCGCACCAGCATCTTGTTCCATCACCTATGTTTAATTTAGGCTGATGGTGAGCCCAAAGTCTTTGCAGGCAGCTGCAAACGATCTATGAGCCATTGGAGATCTTCTGCTGCATGAGTAGTCAGTGCTGCGTCATCTGCAAAATGTAGATCTCTTATGCATCTTGATCTTATTTTGGGATTTGCCTTGAGTCTTGATGGGTTAAAATGTTTGCCATCAGACCTTTTATGGAGGTGTATGTCTTCAGTGGCAGTCCCAAATACCTGCCTTAAGAGAACGGCGAAGAAGATACCAAAGAGTGTAGGAGCAAGCACGCAGCCCTGCTTTACTCCACTGCTGATGCTGAATGACTGGGATGTTGAGCCGTCAAATAAAATGGTCCTCCAGGCATGTTTTCGTGAAATTATTTCACGGGACTAAGAAGGGTGGATGGACATCCTATCTTTTCAAGGACCATAAAAAGGCCGTTTCTGCTCACGAGGTCAAATGCTTTTGTGAGGTCGATGAAGGCATTATATAATGGCTTACTCTGTTCTCTGCACTTTTCTTGGAGCTGCCGGATTGAGAAAATCATATCGATGGTGGACCTGTTTGGTTAATGACTTTTACAACCATTATAATTGTGTACAAAAGGATGTAAAGGGCTGGGGTGGGATCTGACACCCTCTGGAAGCCACTACTTTAGCTGCCATGTAAAGTTTCTTGTAGGCGAACATCCTGAAACGTCTGGTTTACTAGAATGTTTTCTTAGTATGTGGTCGAGGGCACCCCTCCCCCTCCGGAGGCGAACTTGTGTGTATGTGTTGTGCATGCTGAAACGTCTGATTTACTAGTCAATCAATCAATCAGGTGTCGTCTCCACAATGAAGGTTGGCTGCAATGGATCTCCAACACAGTCTGTCTCTCGCCCTAACTGTACATTCTGTCAGACTGATGTTCGTCTATCTCTTGATGTTATTTTCCCACTTGTATCGTTGTCTACCTCTTGCTCGCTTGCCCTCAACCTTGCCATCCAGTATGGTTTTGATAAGAGTAGAATGTCTTTTAACATGGCTGAAATATTTCACTTGCCTCCTCTGTATTTCTTTCAACATCATTATCATCATCATCATCATCATCATCATCATCATCATCATCATCATCATCATCATCATCATCATCATCATCTTCCACTTCTGCCGTCAAACGTCGTGGGAAGGAATAATTTGCTCTCCAGCGCCCGGTGAGCGGCACTGGATAGTATCATTCCGTGTGGATGTACAATGTCTTTGATGTCGTCGATCTATTTTCTTCTTGGACGTCCTCTTGATCTCGTCGCTGATGATCTTTGATGTAGGGCCAGTGATGGTAGTTGTTGGTGTTGCATTCTATGATATGGCCAAACCACTTGATCTTCTGTCTTTCAATAAATGTATTTCTTTCATCAATTCAGTTCCCAGTTTTTCAAAAACCTCTACATTGCATTATTTTTGTTTCAATGAAATACGACCTATTCGTCTTTATATCCACAACTCCAGGGCTTCTATTCGACTTTGTAGCTGCTTGTTCAATGTCCAGGCTTCCGCGCCATACGGTAGCGCTTAATATGCGTATCATTTGACAATTCTCATGATTAATAGCGTTATTAATCTCTCTAAATGTTAATACTGATTTCATGCAGTTGAAAGCATTTTTGGCCATTCCTATTCTCCATTTGATTTCTATGTCACTTCTGCCACTTACTAGTATGTTTTCGTAGTATGTGGTCGAGCCGACTCCCAGAAGGCGGTTTTTCTGTTAAGAGTTGTGCATGCTGAAACGCCTGGTTTACTAGCTAGTTAGTCATCAGTCAGTCAGTCAGTCAGTCAGTCAGTTAGTTAGTTACTTAGTTAGTTAGTTAAGTTAGTTACTTAAGTTAGTTGGTTGGTTAGTTAGTTAGTTAGTAAGTTAGTTAGGTCGTTGGTTGGTTAGTTAGTTAGTTAGTTAGTTAGTTAGTTAGTTAGTTAGTTAGTTAGTTAGTTAGTTAGTTAGTTAGTTCATCACGGTTCCAACTTCACGGTAACGGGTCGTCCCCATTATGCTCCATTCCTGTGCCAGTAAATATCACACAAAATGCTCCTCACTGCCCAATGTGAAATGTGGAACGACAGAAGTCTCGACAAGCCAACAGCCCACACAGGTACACTGTGCATAATGCCGCCGACAGAATGCCAACACAAAAGTCCTCCACGAAAAATACAGTTCATCGTTGATGAAATCGGCAATCACGAGAAAGACTTATTGACCCGGGTTTTATCCCACCTGGATCGGCCTCTTTCCGCAGGGCGACCCATCGAAAGCGCTGCACGAAGCACGAACTCCGTAGCTCCAGCGAGTCTCCTGATAAATACACTCGTGAACCGAAAAGGCGAACGAGTAAATTCAGCGACAGCCGGCCATTGTTCCGAACATGCACTGTTCAAACACCACTTGACAGATGTAAAAGCTTTCCACGCCAATTTCACATCTGACAGTGTCGCCCACGCACTCAGTAGCAGGACGACAGAACCATGTACTGCCAGTCCAACATGAGGAAAATGTGAATGCAAACCGTAGCCACAAGCATAAACTCGCCAAAGACCTTAACGGTCCAATGCCTAACCACCATGTTGGGGGACCGGAAGCCTTGTTTACTAGTGTAATTTTTTAGTATGTGGTCGAGCCGTCCCCCAGGAGAAAGGACTTGTGTGTATGTGTCGTGCATGCTGAAACGTCAAGTTTACTCAAATGTTTTATTAGTATGTGGTCGTGCCTTCCCCAGAAGAATAGATTAGTGTGTAAGTGTTGTGCACGATGAAATGTCTGGTTTTCTAGAAAGTTGTCCGAGTATGTGATCGAGCGTTTCCCCCAGGAGGTGGAACTTGTGTGTGAGTGCTTCCCGTGACTAAACATATTATATTTAAAACTCGCCAGCCGTACATTTCTATAAACAGTTCAATATTATTTGCAGGACGTTGCGACAACCCAGGGTTGATTTTGTAGGCAGTTGTACGTTCAGTACTTTATCATTCCTTTTTAAAATAGAAGTAAACGTTCAAGTCCAACTTGATGCCGGCGAATTTGTTAAACCGCCTACCTCGCTATCAGCGCAGCGGTCACGATTTGGCCAGAAGATGATGTCAAAATATGCGGCAATGTCACTGACAGTCAATGGGCGGTTTTCCTTTACGAGACCTTCAATGGCTGCAATCGACTATGTGGTCTAGTCGGTGTGCCTGGCACGGCCACGAACAATATGTCACAGAATTCACGCCGTTGTGAAGCTTGCACTCCACACATACACTTGCTGGACTGACAGGCATGCATCACCATACTGGACATTCAATGGACGATGAATTGCAATAGGTGTTACCACTTCACTTATTTAAAAAAAAACACAACGGATAACAGAACGCTCCTCCTCTTTGGCGCATGTCACATGTGGGGCGGCCATCTTTAAACCGTACTTATGACTTCACTGTATTCATTTGTACCGTGATGTCACGGGCCTATCACTCTTGACATCATTAACCAAAATATAGACATATTACAAGACAATGAAATTGTTATTGTAATGTCTAGCACACATTTAAGATTTTCATGTGACTCCCCTAGTACAATCGACCGTAGTTTAGCGCACCCACCAATCGCGGCTAGCTGGTTAGGTAATGATGGAACAGACAATGTTTAAGGCACCTTTTATAGTCCCTTCCTTATGCTATGTAGGTGAGCAGTGTTTTCCTATAGAGGGCTGCTCATTCGCTCAGGGTGCTGCCGAATCCCACTGCTGCTCTAGTCAGTAGAAGACAACCATATGGCCTGAGCCGCCTGTGTGCAGGTCTGGGATTACGATTGCCAGCATTACCCACGCCTGCTGATACGTTGTTCGCCCATCGCCACAGGGCTTGAAGGTGATATATGACGTTGGATGAAGAATGACTTGCGCGATGAATTGGATTAAAGTGAGGAAGAGTTGCGCAATTCGTCGACCTCATTCTTTCATCTGAGTCCATCTGAATACAGTGGCAAGATAAGTCAAGACTACTGGAGGTGAATACAGGTGTAGTGGATGACCAGGTAGCTCTACGTGCCTTGCAGTGCTCATTGCGTCCCAAAATTCTTTGCAGGTAAACGCCGTCTTGCCCGTTGAATCATCTATGATTTCTTCCGCGCAGTCTGCCGAATCCTGTCTTCACATGCTGGGTAGGCATACCCTAGTTCACCGCTTGGTTGGCCACCAAATCGGCTACCCACGCCTGGATTAGCCAGCCTCTCATAGCTGTTGCCCGGGGGGTGGCCACTGTCGCATGCTGACAGCTACTGGGAGTCACAGGCATGAGCTGGATGTCAGGCATGGATCAGTGGGGAATAGTCACTGAAAATGGCACAACAGTCACCCTTACTACCAATGCGTGACACACAGAACCCCCCCCCCCCCCCTCCCCCCTTAGAGGGTACACATTTACCGTTATCTGTCTTGCAACATGCATTACCAAATTATGAAATAGACGAGAGTACCAAGTACTTCTAGAAACAGGAAACAAAACCTGACGTACAGGTTACAGAATATATGAGGACATGATTCTGTTTCATCATCAGGTGGTTAGTTAAGGTAAAAATAAAGCGGATATATATATATATATATATATATATATATATATATATATATATATATATATTATATATATATATATATATATATATATATATATATATATATATATATATATATATATATACTAGCTGACGCGGCCCGGCTTCGCCCAGGCCCTGGCGGGAATCTATCTATCTATCTATCTATCTATCTATCTATCTATCTATCTATCTATATATCTATCTATCTATCTATCTAACTATCTATCTATCTATCTATCTATCTATCTATCTATCTATCTGTCTGTCTGTCTGTCTGTCTGTCCGTCCGTCCGTCCGTCCGTCCGTCTGTCTGTCTGTCTGTCTGTTTGTCTGACCCGGCCCGGCTTCGCCCAGCTCCTGGTGGGAGCATCTCAGTTAATTCATATAAGCAGTCATATAAGCTCCCGTTCCCGTTCCCGACTATCTATCTATCTATCTATCTATCTATCTATCTATCTATCTATCTATCTATCTATCTATCTATCTATCTATCTATCTATCTATCTATCTATCTATCTATCTATCTATCTATCTATCTATCTATCTATCTATCTATCTATCTATCTATCTATCTATCTATCTATCTATCTATCTATCTATCTATCTATCTATCTATCTATCTATCTATCTATCTATCTATCTATCTATCTATCTATCTATCTATCTATCTATCTATCTATCTATCTATCTATCTATCTATCTATCTATCTATCTATCTATCTATCTATCTATCTATCTATCTATCTATCTATCTATCTATCTATCTATCTATCTATCTATCTATCTATCTATCTATCTATCTATCTATCTATCTATCTATCTATGTTCGGCCCGTTCCCGTTAAAAATATAGATAGAATAGAAGAATAGATAGATTGATAGTAGAAAATATGATTGGAAGAGATCTATCTAAAGTAAACTTACCAAGATATCACGAACAGCCAATAAATGGTGGGCGGTGGTGTGACTGCAGTGTACTGCAAACGATATGCAACTAACGTTCCTCTCACAAAAAATTACTTTTTTTTTTTTTTAACGAACGAAAATCTTTCGCAGGCCCGTCCTACATTCTGCCCTTCTTCTCTATTTCCTCTCATACATTATTTCATTCAACATCTCTCATGAAGCAATTCTTTGACAACAAAAGAACAATAAGCAATAGAATGCATGAAAAGTAACTCGTTGAGGAAATGTTTAAATGGGCATCATAAATACCCAACGTGGGTGTAACGCGCCATACATATGAGAATGTTAAAAAGAAATGTGCTGTTGAAGAAAAATAAAAAGATGAGTTAGAAAATTTTCACCATTTAAATAGATGCATTATTTTTATGAAAACTTTGAAAATGCCTTAAAGATTATATCATTATTTAATATAACTCATATGCCTGTAAATAACTGTAGACAAAGAGTTTATAAATCTTTGAAAACAATGCAACAATCTATATATAAAATTTATAGCAATGTTATTAAAAGTTATGCCCCTTGAAATAACTTTTCTTAAGTTAAGTCCCCTCGCCATATATATATATATATATATATATATATATATATATATATATATATATATATATATATATATATATATATATATATATATATATATATATATATATATAAATGATAAGATATTAAAATATTAAATTTTATTAAGTAAATAGCTGATTGTACACTAACAAACTATAACAGTTGGCTGCACGGGAATGAGAAGAAGACGTGTAGAAAATTTCATCTCAATCGGATGGACCGTTCGCGAACGCATAAAGAACGGACATACATAGAGATATACATCGTCTTTTACATATATATATATATATATATATATATATATATATATATATATATAGTTACATAGCGTGAATATGTTAAGCGGCTGCTGACTAATAATGATCATTGATGATTTAAGGAATAGATGCGTGGCGCCATTCTTTTACATCATGTCCAATGCCGGTAAGCGAGAGCAGTCATGATTCACCATCTCACTCGATCACCAGAGTCAAGGATCAGCTCTTTGTTCGTGTCTCGACCAAGCCTTGGTGTCAGTCCATTTACGTATTTTCTTCTCGTCTTCCCCTTGTTATATTCCTCTCGATCTTGCCAGTTGTCACCAAGTTCTCCAGTTCATTTCCTCTCATACCATGTCCAAAAATGTAGACTGTCTACGTCTAATTTCTCGAATAAATTAACGACTTTCATTTGTTTCTTGTAGAGCATGGTCGTTTGTTTTTCGTACTGTCCATGGTGTTCTTTGCATTCTCCTCAGACACCACATGTTGACATGTCTTACTTTATCGAAAGCCTATCGGGTATTAAGTCTATATAAGACCTCACTACGTTTAGTATAAGTAAAGATACGACAAAGCAATCACCGCCTACTACACAATAGGGTTTGTGTCTTCAGCAACAACTTGCGGATATAGGCCTGTGAGCATGCAATGTCACCATAATTGTATGTATTTTATTGCTTGAGATAGAGGCATTTTGATTATTCATTGAACATATTTTAAGCAACATATAACAATTTCATGTCGTATTATAAGTTGTGATATCATTTAAAACTTTCTGAAAGCTGAACAACTTACCCCCTGGTACGACTAGCTGCGATTGGACTTATACATTAAAATTGAAGTAATATAGGGGGGGGGGGGGGCATTACGTGGTAAATTTTGAAGGAAAAAAAATACAGAAAGGAAGAAAAATTAATCCACACAAATAAAAACAAACAAAACACAGATAAACAATAGCATTGTGTAAAAAACGCAAATACAAAATACAATAAGTCTATATGTATGTTCTAAGGGAACTGATAATTTATATATAATCTGAATAGTTCCAGAAAAACGCAGACTAGATTGTGCCATTGAATTAAACATCAGAGGTGCCACAACTGATGGCGGAATACAAATTAGTGTTGCTGTTGGGGCTGGTTATAGTGTTGGCAAGGATGAAGCTAGTCACGCTTATGTTCCACTGGACCATCTTTTTGTTGTAGGTGCTTTAACTGTTGGGAAACAAGGGAATAACCAGTTGTAGTGATGAAGGGAATAATCAGTTGTAGTGATGAAGGGAATAATCAGTTGTAGTGATGAAGGGAATAATCAGTTGTAGTGATGAAGAAAATAATCAGTTGCAGTGATGAAGGGAATAATCAGTTGTAGTGATGAAGGGAATAATCAGTTGTAGTGATGAAGGGAATAATCAGTTGTAGTGATGAAGAAAATAATCAGTTGTAGTGATGAAGGGAATAATCAGTTGTAGTGATGAAGGGAATAATCAGTTGTAGTAATGAAGGGAATAATAAGTTGTAGTGATGAAGGGAATAATCAGTTGTAGTGATGAAGGGAATAATCAGTTGTAGTGATGAAGGGAATAATCAGTTGTAGTGATGAAGGGAATAATCAGTTGTGGTGATGAAGGGAATAATCAGTTGTAGTGATGAAGGAAATAATCAGTTGTAGTGATGAAGGGAATAATCAGTTGTAGTGATGAAGGAAATAATCAGTTGCAGTGATGAAGGGAATAATCAGTTGTAGTGATGAAGGAAATAATCAGTTGTAGTGATGAAGGAAATAATCAGTTGTAGTGATGAGCACACCAACTATGAGTTTCTGGCAGTACATTGTATGGCCTCTGAATACACGAATAACAAAGCATGCAACACGACATCTTGCCATGTCATGAGGCGAAGCGTGGATACGTTGATATAGCCATATTTTAAAACTATCTAGCCTTGGATACTTGGGTGGTCAATATTAATCTAATCGTCTTTATGTCCAATGACACATCCGGGTACCCATTTTAGGATCGCCTTCAACGTGAACACAGAACAACGGATAAAATATCCCCTCGCAGAAAGGGACTCCAGAGCTTTACCGATCACCGAACTAGCATCGTCTCTACTGCAGTTCACATTACATATATTGCAACATTAACTCTTATATCCCTAGAAGCCACAGAAACGGTGGATATCTGCAAGCGTTAATGGTAACCATCATTCTACAGACTTATTTGGTTTTGTGTTGCATTGCGTACAACAACAACTACAACAACAACAATAATAATAATAAAGAAAAGTGTCATGTGTGTGCAATGTATGTGTATAGAATGTCTGTAGTATAGTCTATTGTGCATGCGAGGTAAGACCAGTCAGTTCAGGATCAAATTCCGCTTTCATCATAGTGTTCCGGCCATACCACATCACAACCTCCCTTGTGTTGCCGGGGCCCATAAGGGAAGCAAAGAATAGCAACACTGTAGCCTACCACGCATGTCGTAAGAGGCGACTAAAGAGGCTTGATGATTCCGTCTCCCTGCTACTGAGTGAGTGCGTGACGCGACACTGTGAGCTGTGAGTTTCGTGTGAAATGCTTTTGAATCTGCCTAAGGTTTTTTTTTTTTAACGTGACTGCATGTTCGAAGTGATGGCAGGTGGCTATGTCCCAGAGTTGACCGGTTTTTGCCTTATGCAGAAATGCGTGGCTGCTGGGCTATTGGTTGACTGCCATTGCCATCAGCGATGAACTGTATTTCGTGGACTGTGGGTGAACATCTAGGAAACATTCAGATAGGAAAATGACTGCCGATTCCATCAGAGATTAACTGGGTGTTTCGTGGGGGACTGGTGTGTTGACATACTGGTGGCGGCATTATGCACAGTGTATTTGTGCGGGCTGTTGTTTGTCGAGACTCCTGTCTTTTCCACTTTTCACATTGGGCAGTGGGGAGCGTTTTGTGTGATATTCACTGGCACAGGAACGGAGCATAATGGGGACGACCCGTTGCTGTGAAGTTGGAACTGTGACTAACTAACTAACTAACACATCACAACACAGCAAGTTCAGAGGGACCTCACCGAACGAAGCGCCTCTCTGGCCAGGGGTTGACTTCTTCCAGTTGATCGTAGACAGTCTGAGTGCCTGGTTACTAATGTTGAATGTG
This sequence comes from Cepaea nemoralis, assembly GCA_014155875.1. Lineage (NCBI taxonomy): Eukaryota > Metazoa > Mollusca > Gastropoda > Stylommatophora > Helicidae > Cepaea > Cepaea nemoralis. The sequence continues at coordinate 24,887 of JACEFZ010011073.1, forward strand.
GTAGAATAATGTCCATGAGTTCGGCACACACGGTGTACCCGATACTTCCATAAAAATCCTTTGACTTAGGAACACTTGCACATGTCTCACAAAATCCCCCCCCCCCCAAAAAAAAAAAAAAAAAAAACTGATGGTATCTGTTTAAGTTCTTCCTGTCTCTTTGGAAAATGTTACTAATTAATTCTCTTCACTATTCTAACCTCTCTACATAATACAGTCATGGTCAGTTTAGGTATTTACAGTTCATTAAACTCATATGTTTTGGGAATTCAACCACTGACAACTATTCTTTTCATGATAGACAATCTTGGCTCAGACGCGACTATGATTTGGCAGACCCTCTTTGTGGAACGGGATCCAATTGCAGAGGTCATTGAGCAAAACTGCACTCGGTGTTACGGCCATTGTCCACATCTCGGAGTTGTCCTTAAGTTCTCAGATACAGTAGAACCTGTCGAAAAGAGAACACCCGGTGAGAGAAACCCGATTCAGACCTACTAAATGTGAGTGTAGGCCGAAGGCTGTACTTAGATATTTATATCCTGATCAACATAGAACTTACCTCTGGCATAAGGCAGAGGAGTTCATCACATTGACCTGAGACGTGGCAAGAAAAGGAAAGACTAAAGGAAAAGCGAAGACACCCCAGTAGACCAGTAGATGATCTTACCATTGACATTTCCTTTATCCCCCCAACCACCCTCAATCTCACTGAATATCATCCCACGACTTTGGTCTTAACCTGCTGATTTAAACGATATACCACTCAACCTAGTTTAAGCAACGCATCAGCCTGCTGCTGCCGACGCTCCTATAATAGGTTCCCACAACGCCCCATCACTATGCGCAATTCCAAGTATCGCCCAGTTGTGCATATCCAATTACCTGCCTAGTATTAGTTACTACTACAATTGGTTTCCCTTTCGTTAAGAGACATATCCTCTATTTTCTGCCAGCCGTTCTTCTAACACATAACTGGCTGATCACATTTTCCTCGCGAACACATTTATGACGCAAAACAATTTGGCCTAACTGAGTAAACCCCCCTCGGTTCCCTTTCCCGGTGATATTATTCCGGCGCGCGTTGCAGACAATTTGTGAAGCACTGCCCTTAATTACTTATACATAATCTCTATCAATTAAATACCTTATGTAATCTATTCCCTTCTAGAATCGAAACGACAAATTCACATTATGGACAAATGTTCGCCGACTTTAACCAACACTGGACACAGTAGTTTCTTTTCCTAATTAGAACTGGAATAGAATAACACTCCATTTCGTTTCAATCCATCTGGCCCACTGATTGCCAACTTTTTATTCAGACTGCCGAGAGACCGCCTAATGTGTGCCTGAATGACGTCACTGACTTGGTCAGAAACCAGGTGCCGATAGGCTCTCTTTCTCTCATTCTCAGCTGTGGAACAAACTTCCACAAGAAATCAAAGACAACACCAATCCCTATTCATATAATCGCAAATTATTCGAACACTATCTCAGTACGGATTACCTTCCCCCTTAATACTAGAGATAATAATAATAATAATAATAATAATAATAATAATAATAATAATAATAATAATAATAATAATAATAATAATAAAACCTTAGTATAACAGCCAGTCCCCTTTTGGTATGCCAGTATATTCCACATGGCTAATAACAAGTATCAGACCATTATCTAATATTACCGTGTCGTGTAGTCTTGATGTTCGCATTTTGCCCATGCCTATATAATGCATATCTTTTATATTGTTGCTGCTCTCTGTTAGCCTTGAATGGTGTGTGAATGAAATAATGTATGAAAGAGAGTGATAGAAGGGCAGAATGTTAGACGGGCCAGCGTGCCCAATTCTTAACCCTTTGAAAATAAAGTTTGTTCTTCGTTCGTTCGTTCGTTCATTCTTGGATCGGGGTAAACAAAATACAGACTGGTCCCCCTTTGATCAGGGAAATCTCTCCTCTGTACTCAAAGAATTTTGGTAGGCGTTTGATGAGGCAAAACCTTCCCCAGCAACAAAGAGTTGCAGCGGCCTAGAGGCGACTGTCTCTGGCAATCCATCATTCTGGTCGACATCTCCAGTAATTCCGTGACAGTGTCTATTATCTCCAGTTATCAACCTATGGACCCTGTCCACGGACTATCAATACACACACAAGGCATCGGAAAGCGGGCCCTTTGGTGTAGCAGCCAGGATGTCAAGCGGACAATATCACGAGCGACATCGGACAAGGGCATGATGTCGGCACTATTCGTTCGCTACTGGAATAATATTAGCGACAGTAACGTATCCCTCCGTGCACTAACAACATGTGAAGGTCCTGCACTTCTCATACTCACAGAAGCTTCCTGCTACGTCATTTGAAACGACACCGAGCTGTGTTGTGCACAATGCCTATTAATGAGGTTTGCTGAGTATGGCTTCTAGAGTCGGGAACTGAACATGGACAGCGGGTGAGAACGGCGTGTACCAAATACAGTGCTCAATGGAGACAATGGTCATCATCACCATTCTGTTTACTGGATAGATAGAGAGCACGAGGGCTTATCCTGCGCGCAGCAATGATTCTCCATCAGAATCATAATACGAAAGTGATATGAAGTAAATAGACACTCACATTCACACTAACAAAAGAACTAGTCCTGAACAATAACCTGATGTGGGTATACAAAGTACCCGGACTTTCACAAGTTACGCCTAAGTGCACGAGAAATGGGTGGCCAATACCCAGCGAACGATGTGTGCAGACGTAGTCTTACTCCGACCGCGCACGAGCCGTAGCCAGCGTAACTGCCTCTCTCTGATACCAAGGCAAAGGTTATTCACACACAACTAAACCTCACTTAAGTAGAACAACCAACATTTTGTAGAGACAAATACGTATTATACATGTCCATATTTTTTTTTGGAAAGATCGAGGGGAAGAGAGGCAGAGGTAGACCAAGAGAAGTGATGCTGAATGGATTGAGACGGTGGCATGGAGGAATATCAGCAGCAGAGTTGATCCAGAAAACCAAAGACCGAGATCTATGGAGAGCCATGAACGCCTACGCCAGTCGGCACGGCACTTGATGATGATGATGATGATGATGATTTTTTTTTCAGAGTTATGTTGGATTTGGCAGTCTTCTGCTTTTTCTGGTTTTGCTTTTATTTAAGTATGTTAATTTTTTTCAATAATGTTTCTTCTCTACTGTAATTAAGGATTATCGGTGGTCTGTATGTTTAACTCGCTACCTTGAGTCTTCAGTGCACACTTCACCTACTAAATTCAGCAGGAACGTGTAATTATTGGATATGGAAAAGGGTCATAGACTAAGCCGAGGCTGGTCCTGGATGTCATAGTCGGAAACAGCTATACGTCAAGTGTGTGATCTAGAGACCATCACTCGTAGAATATAGTGGGTTGAAGACCGGAGGACATGACAGACTGGCACAATATAATAGTAACACTGGGTGGTGAGTGCAGAGAAGGGGCAGGGGACTGCACTGAGTTTCAGGTGTTACAACTGATCCAGAGTAATACACATAAAGGTGACATAGTGATCTATACTGATGGGTCAGTGGTGAGAAACAAACGGAGTGGTTAGGGTTTCATTGCGAAGGCTAATGGACGATTCTTAGAAAATGGAGTCTGGCATATGAGGCTACGGCCTCCAGCATGAGAATGGAGGTGGAAGCAGTCACAGCGGTATTTCGTTGGTTAGAGGAGACGACTGCAACACACATTGTTTTCATCACGGACTCAATGAAATGTTTAGTAAGGTAGAGAAAGGTATGTTTCGTGTGGAATGCCTAACCTAACTTCAGAGGTCACAGATTGTGAGTAATGTATGGATCTTGTTTGCCCTGGTCATGCGTCGGAATGAACAGGCTGATAGGCTGGCAGGGACTGCACCTCGTGGTGGTAGATAACGTATGGACAAGGGGAGGGGGGGGTGTGGTCGTGCGCTTGGGAACCAGTTGCTGAGGTGGGGGAACAGGAACAGATTGAGAACCCTTATAGATAAAGGATGAGATTCCGGGCGGTCGGCAGGGGTTCTGGTAGGATCTCAACACTGAGAGGGACGACCAGGAGAACCTTTAATCAGATAGCGGTGCGTACGATTAGCAGTGTGACTCTTCGCTGGCTGTTGAACGAGGAAACGGAGTGCGTATGGGAATTTCCTGAGTGCAATGATGTCAGGCCTCAGCGCAACTCAACTTAATGCAACTAAGATAGTATGTGTCTGCTGAATGTCACATGCTTATTTGTATTAAAAGTCGATGGTGATCTGAATGTATATCTGCACATCGCAAGCACGTCTAGATCAAACTAAGGTGATCTGAGTCTGTATTTGCACACCGCAAGCACGTCTACATCACACTGGGATGATCTGAAATAACTCTTTATGCTTTGTCATATGGTAATGCACACGCAGTTGCATGTATAAAATAACGCATGAGACACTCCCGCGTTTAACATATTAAATCGCTGCCTAACACTTGGTGAATAATTCTCCAGTGTTTCCTCGTGTTGTCTTCCTAACCTACGTTATCCGAACCTATCTTGAAATAATTGATTGATTGATTAATTGATCTAGGAACCGACATCACAGCATTCGGGGACGCTCCGTCCCCATCCTCAGCAGCCAGCGAAGAGTTCCAACACCAATAGTACCAGTAGCAATCTGATTATATGTCCGTCTCGCCTTTCCTCTTAGCGTCGACCGTCCGCCAGATCCCCTCGTCTTGAGAAACGGATCACACAGCACAATGTTGCTGTTGCCTGATGTTTGATCGCTGAATGTTCCCGTGCACTCATTCTTAACTGATTCATCCCGTGAGTTTCTGCACAGAAAGGTCATGAGTTTTGTCCACATCAAAGAGGTTCCAATTTTTACCAAAAGAAAATTGACATGGGCTTTTAGATCAGCCTAGCCTACAATGGGTACCACGAAATGTCTTAGAAAGTAAAGAAGGCCGACCTGGTACTGACCACACCACACACTGAGTGCAGATTAGTTTAAAAATGAAGTGCAACAAGGTCCTTCACTCGCATGCTACCACGGAGGAGTCCAGGTGAATTTTAAAAAAAACATCGGTCTGGATGTGAAATTGATTCTATATCGACTGTCTGAATAATTTTACATTTACGCCTAAAAAGATTGTGTGTTCATGTGTTTCATTGTTGTTGTTGTGTGTGTGCTAAAGTTTAATCTTGATCATGGTTAGAACGGTAAACAATTATTGAGTAATGCACGTATACTGTTTCTTCAACTGTTAGCCTATTTTAAACAAAATGTACGGTCTGTCACAGTAATTTACTGCCAATATAGTGCCTTGCGGTGTATGGCAAGGGGGGAATTTGGGGGAATACCGATGAATCGAACTCGGGTCTCCTGAAGGAGAATCCGGCATTCTAGCCACTCGGCCAGCCGCTCCTCGCAAGATCTAAAATCATCATTTATTGTGGATATTTGTGCATTCTATATATGTGGATAATGTCTGTTCCAGCCAGTTATCCATACTCATCCAGGCTTAGTTGGGTCGTCTTTAAAAAAAAGTCGCTTAAAAGTCGACAGGGTCGACTTCATTGCACCGGGTTTTATCCCAAATGGCTCGGTCTCTTTCCGCAGCGCGGAAAGCGTCGCACAAAGCACGAACTCCGTAGCTCTAGCGACAACCCACAGGAGTCTCCGAAAAATTTAACTCGTGAACTGAAGGATGCGGCCCGGAATCGAACCTACAACTTTCGGAGCCCGAGTCAAACGGCTTGACCATTTCGCCACGGAGACTCTCTGGGTCGTCTAGAGAAATGAGATGTGTCATCGTTATCGTCGTCATGTAGCATGTCGTCTACATAATGCCACTATCACATCATCATCATCATCATCATCATCATCATCATCATCATCATTTTGCATGTCGTCTACATAACACCACTATCACACGGCCCACCGAAATGTCTCTCCATCTGTGGCCAAGGCTCCTACGACATGCTTCCACATCCCCAAGGTGTCTGCAGACTCTGGTGTAGATCTTCTTGCTGGTTGAGCCCTGCTGCTCTTCTGGGAACCATGCCCTCCATCAATTAGATGTATCTACTCAAGTATTCTCGGTCATGTTGTGGGGATAAATACATGTGATAACTTAGTGATAACTGTCAGCCAAGAAGAAGACACATAAATATGTAACCACATTGTGTGATCAAATATAAAACCATGCAGTTTATTGTGTATTTATACAGCTACTATTGAAATCTTCAACACTTAACGGCAAATACAGACATGGCTGGTACACAACAGGTAGTTTGACTTTAATTTGACAAACACTTGTGTTCTCATATTTTTTTTTCTGTGCAGTTCTGGTGTCTAACGGATGAATGCAACAGGATCACAGTGTTGAACTACTTGACCGTTCACCTACAATTAGAAGAAACAATTGTCCGGGTGTTTGTGTGTGGATAGTAATAATTTAATAACATATGTTCAGTCTTACAATAAAACCAGGTTAATGGTTAGACTATCCCTATGTGCGACACGCAGTGTGAAATTGATCTAAGACTTCCACTATATGGGAGACATATCACTATTTAGTGTCACTAAACGCAATGCATTAACTGCAACATAACATATACGTTTGTACGTGGCGTCTACTTTATTTGAATATAAAACACAAAAACAAAAATGCAAACAGAAACAATGGTTACATAAAAAATAAAACGACAACAACAAAATGTGAGATAACAATAGCAGTTAACATGCTTAAGCAAACTGATATATATGCATACGTAAAGGCAATTATAACATCACATTTAAGATGCATGACAGAGATTAAGAGAAGAATACGTCTTGTAAAACCAGCATTTTGGAAATACATATTTGTGATTTTGCTTTGCACACACTGTAACCCTACCAGCTGCCATGATACAAAATAAGGTGTAACAGAGTTAATGCAGACAGAGTCAGAAGGTAAACAGAACAACATAATTGGACAGGAATAAATCCAAGCGTCAGTCAGTAAGAATCGCTCATGACAGGCAGAGAGCACCGTTAGTACGACCAGCAGTTAGGAAAATAAGGGGGATTTGATCACGTGAAAACACGTGACGTGAGATGGCCACGAACCTTGAGACGCCATTCATACCCAGGGTGATTGGTGCGCGGACATCTATAATAATATTTAACTAAAGATTTGATTATCTACATCGAGTGACTGATTACAAGTATTGGTAGATAAAACCACAGAATTTTCACCCATCAAGAATTCCTGTCGGACGTTTGAAGTACATCTACATTCTTAATTATAATGATGAAGCAGCCAAGTTATGTACGGCTTGTCCGGTGTGTAATTGTTCACCGATTCATTTAACGGAGAAACTGTAAGTTGTAACTTATCATAACCACTTATTCTGAGAGTTCACGAATACATTTTTGATATTGACCATGACGCCAGATGCGACGGTAGAATAGTACTTCTGGGACAGACTGCATGTAGTTGATAGCTGGCATTATTGCGTGTCGAAAGGAACGGATTTGGTAAATGTATGGAGCTGTACTCTGAGATGTACTGATTAAACTATTTTGCCTCCCTAAAACGAATGTTTTAACCTTCTGTTTGTCATGTGGTGAATCACTTGAATAAGAATGCCTTGTGTTTTACGCTAGACAATGAGAGCCAATTATTCACCAAACAACATGGCATCATGAGGGTCGTCTCGGTGAATTGAAAGCCTACTTGTAAAATTGTGTGGGCGCACATACCTTCATCTACACACATCAAAAACATTCGCTCAATAGTATACATACAAGTGTATGGTATATATGAGATAAGAAAGAAAGAAAGAGAGAGAGAGAGAGAGAGAGAGAGAGAGAGAGAGAGAGAGAGAGAGAGAGAGAGAGAGAGAGAGAGAGAGAGGGGAGATAGGGAGAGGTTCGGCTGGCGACTGACCACGACTAACTCAGTGCGCCTTCAACCTGCCTACACAGGCCGCGTGAATTCCATGATTCATGGAGAAAACCAGAGTCACGATAAGTTCCACTAACCCGTGCTGCATGAAGCACTCGTGAACCTAGAGATCCCGACCACGTACGCACTTGGGGGAACATTCTAGATTTATCTATAAATAACTAGTATAGCTCCGCCCCGCACTACTTTACCAGGGAAATCCCCTATTAATTGACATTCAATTCAAGGGAGACCAACGCATCGCACTCCCTTCAAAGGGGTATTATGCAGAGATCTGCCGATCTGCAGGCGTTTCGTCACAACGCCCCATTTACAACGAAACGCAATGGTATTGATTATGACCAAGAAAAGACACGTAAATAAGTAAGTACACGGATAACATCATAACCTATCAAAAGGCATAAATAACAGTAGGGCACACACACATTGAATTTATAGAATGACAAACACATTGTGTGTATGTGAACGTTAGAAAACGAATTATGTTATAAATGCAAGTGATAGGTTTGCTGTAGAATCATGTACAATTAGTAAACAATAAGTAGCATACGCAATCCATGGCATATAACTTAATGTGGACCTACAGACTAGTGTTGACAATGGCATGGACAGCGGGATGAGTATCCTTAATGCTTTAAAAGCGACAACGAGAACTTGCAACAAGCATGACACGAAGACAATGGACGTTGTAACCACGTTACGAGTAGGCCAAAATTGCAACACATTATAACAACTGGTAACATCAATGGAAGAGGTGAAAATGAAAGGCAGAGAGAGAGAGAGAGAGAGAGAGAGAGAGAGAGAGAGAGAGAGAGAGAGAGAGAGAGAGAGAGAGAGAGAGAGAGAGAGAGAGAGAGAGAGAGTAGATTACAAACATCCTTGCATTATAGGCATTATGATATGAAAAGAAATCAGCGTATGATATGTTACATCCTGCAAGAGGTTGGGAGCTAGATGGATAGCACTATCGTCCTCACAAGATGAAAATCTGCGTGATAATAATTATACACATATACATTTAAAAGTGTGTAGCTTATCCATGTTATTCTCATTGTTCTCGACCATCTGCTTACTGCGCGCTTTCATTTGTTCCACCATTAGAAACTGCTAAGCCAAACATATATAAAAGAATATTGTGACAATCTCAATTTCTTGTTGTCAAGTGACAAAATAAACATGCCCACTCAATAGATAAACAAACATATCTATGGCCACACGTACACACACACTTTACAATATTCAATTGTTATTGCTTGTCATTATCACATTATGCGTTGCTACGCTCAAACTCACTGGTAGTGACTGATGCTGTGCCATTTACACATACAAAGTCCGCCTACTAGTTTTACATATTGTGTCTGCTTCATGAACAGACATGCTTGTATCACTCAAACACGGTTTGTTTATTCGTTCGGGTTCACTGTGTGTTTTCTGTATTAAAATTAATGTCCTCGGCGGTGTCTCTCCAAACAAGAGCATTGTGATATTCGTACATTTTCACCGAAGAGAACTGTCAACCTGAGCAATGTTACATAAAACGATGTGTACAACACACAAATACACTTATGTCCATATGATGTTAAATTAAATGACAGCATAATGTCCCCCAAGATATCTACCCTCTTCACTCATTCATTTTGTTTAGGGGGGGGGGGGGGGGGAGGCGCACTCGCTTTGTCCAAAAAAAAATCACTAATAAAAGTACAAGTCATTTCAAACCAGAATCAGTCATTCAAAGACGATGTATCCTTTGCTTGAGCTTTTACTTCTAGTTCAGCATTTACTGCCATCTGTTACAGATTCCATGATGCAGATTTAAAACTGAATAGTATAGAACAAATGCAAGTAGACATGAACATACGATATCTTCAAATAATGCAGTTACTTTGTCTAGATAAAACATTGGATCTCCCTATTCTCCAATCCTCTCTGTCGTCTGTCTCTACAATAATAATGTTGATGATGTTTATATTACTGATTGCTATTCATCTTTCTCTAACTTCCTCTGTGGCTCGTGTCAACAATATTCCAACATAAAGCTATTTTAATATTTTATCCCTCGTCTCCTATTAATGGGCACAACAGTTTTATAGTTTCTTTATTGGAAATATATCATCCTACAACAAATTCTATAAGCCGAACTTACCCATTGGCCCCGTGTACTTTGCCTTGACTTAGTTTACTGTATATACCAACAGCAACTGCGGCTACCACCAATGGAATTATAGCAGAAAGGGTAAGTATTATAGGAATATTGTTATCCTGTAGACTGGATGGATCTAGTTGAAGACAAACAACATTTGGTATTATTTTCAAATTATACACCACACACAGACTTAGATAAACACTTTTTAAAGTTTTAGCGGCAAACAAAATGCCAATGAACGTTATATATGTAAGACATTTACCAGTTCCAGATTTTCACAAATTTAAATCACTAGTATTGAGTGGCTTTCAAGTGTCACTTATAATAAAATTAGTCCCTGATACGCGTACACAAATTCAGCATATTTTTTGATTACTTAAGTTTTGAGATCGCTTCTCGATAGTTTGGCTAATGTCAACGGGAAGTTAGGTTACAATAGATCTGGTCATTTTAACTAAAGAAGCTTTCTACCTCTAAATGGCAAACCCCACGAACCAACAGGGTTTAGGTCCTTAGAGAGCATGCTTGCCATAAGTGGAAATGAGGGACCGTAAAAACAAATATGAATACGAAATAAGTAGGTCACATGAAATTACGGTAAAGAAACTATAAGTAATAAGGAATTCGGAAATGAACTATTAGCTAAACTGAGTAATATTTACAATAATGAGTATTCAAATCCCGAAACAACCAAATAAATCAATAATGAGTATATATCTACTGCAAATATGTAACAAGTAATTACAGCTGTACCCTAGAAACTATGGGCACATGGATCCGAATGAAGGTCCTGCAAGTAATGCCATAAAGCATGTCACAAAACTCCCACTCATGATTATAATGAGAAGAACAAGGTAGGAAATAACTTTCGACACACACACTCCCGTGTGTTGCCGGGGCCCATAAGGGAAGCAAAGAATAGCAACACTGTAGCCTACCACGCATGTCGTAAGAGGCGACTAAGGAGGCTTGATGGTTCCGTCGCCCTGCTACTGAGTGAGAGCGTTGCGCGACACTGTGAGCTGTGAGTTTCATGTGAAGTGCTTTTGAATCTGCCCAAGTTTTTATTTTTGGAACGTGACTGCATGTTCGGAGCGATGGCAGGTGGCTATGTCCCAGAGTTGACCAGTTTTTGCCTTATGCAGAAATGCGTGGCTGCTGGGCTTCTGGTTGACTGCCACTGCCGTCGGTGATGAACTGTATGTTCATGGACTGTGTAGGTGAACATCTAGGAAACATTCAGATAGGAAAATGACTGCCGATTCCATCAGAGATGAATTGGGTGTTTCGTGGGGGACTGGTGTGTTGACATTCTGGCGGCGGCATTATGCAGTTTATCTGTGCGGGCTGTTGTTTGTCCACTTTTCACATTGGGCAGTGGGGAGCGTTTTGTGTGATATTCACTGGCACAGGAACGGAGCATAATGGGGACGAAACGTTGCTGTGAAGTTGGAACTGCGACTAACTAACTAACTAACTTTCGACAGTGTGGATCCGTGGAAGGGAAACGAACAAGTCAAGCACTACACACACACTATAAACACTAACAGCGAACCAACTTTATTTTCAAAGGACTACGAACTGGGCACACATGCACGTCAAACATTCTGCCCTTCTTATGTCTCTCTTTCATACATTATTACATCCATAATTACTACTAATGGAGCTAATAACAACAGTATCAATATATGCATTATAAAGAATTGGGAAATGGGCATGTTACTACATGACTCACAAATATTAATTACTGATGTGACGATTGTTATTAGCTGATTGAGGCATAAGGTACTACCAATAGTAGACTGATTGCTATACTAGAGTGATCACATTGAGACACTGAAAGACATATTATTGTGTCTTGGTGATGACATTGAGACACTGAAAGACATATTATTGTGTCTTGGTGATTACATTGAGACACTGAAAGATATATTATTGTGTCTTGGTGATGACATTGAGACACTGAAAGACATATTATTGTGTCTTGGTGATGACATTGAGACACTGAAAGACATATTATTGTGTCTTGGTGATGACATTGAGACACTGAAAGACATATTATTGTGTCTTGGTGATGACATTGAGACACTGAAAGACATATTATTGTGTCTTGGTGATGACATTGAGACACTGAAAGACATATTATTGTGTCTTGGTGATGACATGAGACACTGAAAGACATATTATTGTGTCTTGGTGATGACATTGAGACACTGAAAGACATATTATTGTGTCTAGGTGATGACATTGAGACACTGAAAGACATATTATTGTGTCTTGGTGATGACATTGAGACACTGAAAGACATATTATTGTGTCTTGGTGATCACATTGAGACACTGAAAGTACATATTATTGTGTCTTGGTGATGACATTGAGACACTGAAAGACATATTATTGTGTCTTGGTGATGACATTGAGACACTGAAAGACATATTATTGTGTCTTGGTGATGACATTGAGACACTGAAAGACATATTATTGTGTCTTGGTGATGACATTGAGGACACTGAAAGACATATTATTGTGTCTTGGTGCTGACATTGAGACACTGAAAGACATATTATTGTGTCTTGGTGATGACATTGAGACACTGAAAGACATATTATTGTGTCTTGGTGATGACATTGAGACACTGAAAGACATATTATTGTGTCTTGGTGATGACATTGAGACACTGAAAGACATATTATTGTGTCTTGGTGATGACATTGAGACACTGAAAGACATATTATTGTGTCTTGGTGATGACATTGAGACACTGAAAGACATATTATTGTGTCTTGGTGATGACATTGAGACACTGAAAGACATATTATTGTGTCTTGGTGATGACATTGAGACACTGAAAGACATATTATTGTGTCTTGGTGATCACATTGAGACACTGAAAGACATATTATTGTGTCTTGGTGATGACATTGAGACACTGAAAGACATATTATTGTGTCTTGGTGATGACATTGAGACACTGAAAGACATATTATTGTGTCTTGGTGATGACATTGAGACACTGAAAGACATATTATTGTGTCTTGGTGATGACATTGAGACACTGAAAGACATATTATTGTGTCTTGGTGATGACATTGAGACACTGAAAGACATATTTATTGTGTCTTGGTGATGACATTGAGACACTGAAAGACATATTATTGTGTCTTGGTGATGACATTGAGACACTGAAAGACATATTATTGTGTCTTGGTGATGACATTGAGACACTGAAAGACATATTATTGTGTCTTGGTGATGACATTGAGACACTGAAAGACATATTATTGTGTCTTGGTGATGACATTGAGACACTGAAAGACATATTATTGTGTCTTGGTGATGACATTGAGACACTGAAAGACATATTATTGTGTCTTGGTGATCACATCGAAGCATGATTTTTTCGTTCGTTCGCTTTGAACTCAAGCGCAGTCCACACATGTGCTACTACTTCTAAAAACATGTTTAGCATATCCTTTACAGGACATCGCTGTCAACAGCAGCATCTTTCAGTTGTCTGTTGATCTCTTGGCAAGATTACGCTCAGTAGTTTGCCATTGCTTTCTGAGCGGCCGGCTCAGTTATCCCGCAAGTCACCAGCAGGGGACGGACCGCTCCCAGTTCTCGCCCGCCACGAGACTCTGCGTGATAAACGGGATTGCGGAGAAAGTGGTGTAACCCCTCGGTCAGAGAGACCGGCGCTACTAGCGAGTTGAATTTTGCGTGTGGGTTAGCTTTTCCTGTTATCAATGCCTCCCGCAATCAGTAGTGTCAGACAGCTTGTTTTGTTCCAGATGTATTGGTGTTACCATTCCTCTGGAGTGAACTAGGCAGACCGAGAGAGGGATCATGCTGCATGGGCAACACATGGTCTCTATATTTTAGCTCAGTCTTTGCTATGTAGAGGTATAACCCCATCCCTGGTCTTAATCGGTTTCGCAATCAAAGCGACAGGTAGCAATTACGGATTATGAGCCCTAGTCAATTAGAGTAGACATGGGGCGCCACGGGTTGCCTCTGACGGTGGGAGATACCTACAGGTGTCACTGATCATCTACCGCCCGCCTTGAGCTGGGCAGTCCCCGGCCAATTGAGTGCTGATCCGCCACAGGCTGCCTGTTTCAATGGGTGCTTGAAGCTAGGACAAAATCTGAATCGCAGTCAGTTAAACCAATGCACCAGGCACTAATAAAAATAAAAATAGAAACCTCAAGCTAAGGCTTGCAAACTGGAACATAAAAACCATGTGTCCAGGACTTTCCACTGACCTGACTAATATTGACGATGTGAGAAAAACGGCTGTGATTTATGCTGAACTCAATCGTCTTAACATTGATATTGCTGACCTGCAGAAGACTCGCCTCGCTGAGGAAGGGTCACTCAGGGAAAACAATAACACCTTTTTTTTTGGAAGGGTAGAGGGCAGGCAGAAAACAGGCAACACGGTGTGGGCTTTGCAGTGAAGAATTCGCTACAGGGAATGATTGAAATTCCAGCTGGAGGCAATGAAAGACTATTATCCCTGCAAATGGCAACCTCTTGTGGTTTTGCCACCATTATCACTGCATATGCACCGACACTTGCTTCCTCTGATGATGTGAAGGATTCGTTCTATGAGGAGCTAGACTCTGTGATTAAGGCAGTTCCAAAATCCGAATACATCTATTTTCTCGGTGATTTCAATGAATTATCATGCAAAGAGTGAAGGAGAAATACAACCTGAAATAGAGGAAGATCAATGTGGGTTCGTAGAAGGAGAAGTTACAGTAAATGCTGTGTATATGCTGCGAACAGTTATTGAACGTGCTATAGAACTAAACAAGGATATTCATCTTTGCTTTATTGACTACACAAAGGCTTTTGATAGAGTTAGATATGTCAACATGGTGGATATGCTTGCAGATCTACAAATTGATGGGGAAAGACATTAGACTTTTTAAAAAAAACATATATTAGAAACACCAATCTGCCATAAGGACTGATAATGAAGTGGGACAATATCAGCCTATTAAGAGAGGTGTTAGGCAGGGATGTGTAATGTCTCCAGATCTTTTTTTTCCCTATACACAGAACTGTAGAAGATATAAATGGAATCAGCATTGGAGGACGAAACATCAATAGCATTAAATATGCAGAAGATACAGTATTGATTGCAGACAATGCGCAGGATCTGCAACAATTGGTAGATGTGATTGTAGTACACAGTGAGCAACTGGGGTTAGAATCAAATGGTAAAAGGACACAGGTTATGATAGTCACTAGGAAGAACGAAATACCACAATGTAATATACAAGTAAATGAGACTAATCTTCAAAAAGTGAATTGGTACAATTATCTCGGAACAGTCATAACATCTGATGGGAGATGCCTTGAAGAGATTAGAACAAGAATCACCATGGCGAAAGCATCCTTTAGCAAGATGAAAAACATTCTGACCAATAACAAGATGTCAATTGATACGAGACAAAGAGTGTTGAGGGGATACATAGAGCCTGTTCGTTTGTATGGGTGTGAAACTTGGACAATGAGCAGTAAAACTGAAAAAACATCTGACGGCTGCAAAAATTTTGTTTCTGAGAAAAATGCAAAGAATACCATGGACAGACAGAAAAACCAATGACCAAGTACTACAGGGGACAAATGACAATCGTAAACTGATTAGAGAAATTAGACGCAGACAGTCAAAATTCTGTGGACATGTTATGAGAAGAAATGGATTTAAGAACCTAGTGACAACTGGCAAGATCGAAGGGAACAGACCAAGAGAAAGACCGAGATGAAAATAACCGGGTGGCTTGGCCACATGGCATGGACGAGACAGGAACACTGAGCTGATCTACGACTTTAGAAATCGAGTGAAATGGCGAGTCATGACCGCCCACGCTTTCCGGCATCGCACATGATTGATTGAATGATTTCAATGCTCGTGTGGGCAAGGACTTGAGTTCATGGCCAGTGTACCTTGGAAAATACAACACGGTCGCATGAATGAAAATGGAAAAAAGGCTGTCGGAGCATTGCACCAGAAATGACCTATGTATTACAAACTTCTCCTTAAAAACAAAATAGCTGCATAAGGTCACATGGAAACATCCAAGATCCGGTCATTGGCATCAGCTGGACTTCATCATCAAACAAAAAACAAGGAAAGAACAACGCGTAAAACTTTCAGTGAGCTGAAGCACGGTAGGAAGGATATGCAACACGGCTGCCAGGAAGAGTGCATATGACTATTGGATCAAGTTATATGAGTCCATTAAAAATGCAAGTGATAAGGGAATCATCAGAAGCATATATGAAGGGATAAAGAAAGCCTGTGGTCCGATGATCAAAAGAAGTACACCACTGAAAACCTTGGCTGGGAAAATCATCACTGATAAACAGCAGATGGATAGATGGGTAGAGCACGATGTGGAGTTTTACTGAATTAGCGGATGATGCTCTCAACTCCATAGAGGCCCTGCCAACTCTTGACCACCTGGACACGCTTCCCACCATAACAGAAGTAAAGTGAGCTATAAATTAACTTGCATCTAGCAATGCTCCAGGTAAGAATGGGATTCCAATAAAGGTTATCAGGAGTGGAAAGACACACTCACTCTACAGCTATCCACCAGCTAATAGAGCTATGCTGGCGAGAAGGACAAGTCCCACAGGATTTCAAAGACTCGGGCATTATAACATTGTACGAGAAAAAGGGCGATCGGAGCAACTGTAACAACTATAGGGGTATCTCACTTCCGTGTATTGTTGGGAAAGTATTTGCCAGAATTGTTCTGCGCAGACTTCAAGTCATGGGAGAGTAAGTCTACCCCGAATCACAGTGTGGCTTTCGACAGAACCGGTCTACCATTGATATGATATTCTCATTGAGACAAATACAAGAAAAATGCCGTGAACAGAATCAACCACTTTTTATTGTCTTCATCGACCTCACAAAGACATTTTATTTGGTCAGTCATGAGGGTCTGTTCAAGGCACTACAGAAGATTGGCTGCCCACCAACTTTTCTGTCCATTGTGGAATCGTTCCACAGGCATGAAGGGTATAATCAAGTGTGATGGTGCAACTTTAGAAGAGTTTGAAATCAAGAGTGGAGTTAAGCAAGGCTGTGTACTAGCTCCCACCCTCTTTGGAATATACTTTTCACTTCTACTGAAATATGCCTTTCGTGATCAGGATGGTGGTATATACATTCACTCACGCTCAGATGGCGGCCTTTACAATGCTCAGAGATTGAAGGCCAAGACCAAAATTAGGAGAGTACTGATCAAATAATAGATGTTATTAGAAAGCAGCAAGTCAAATGATTTGGCCATGCAAGTAGGTTACCAGTCAACAGCATACCACAACAAGCAGGCCATATGGAAACAGAGGAAGAGGCCAAACACGTAAACGTTGGACGGAGGGAATAGCAGAGTCCATGGGAATATCGATATCCATCCATCATGTGCCATGCCGGTAAGCGTGGGCGGTCATGTTCTGCCATCTCACTCGATCACCAGAGTCGTGGATCAGCTCCGTGTTTCTGTCTCGACCATGCCACAAGGCTAAGCCATCCAGGTACTTGCTTCTAGGTCTTCCCCTTGGTCTGTTCCCCTCGATCTTACCAGTTGTCACCAAATTCTCCAATCCATTTCTTCTCATAGCATGCCCAAAAAATTTTGACTGTCTACGTCTAATTTCTCTAATCAATTTACGATCTTCATTTGTTTCTTGAAGGACTTGTTCATTGGTCTTTCTGGCTGTCCATGGTATTCTTTGCATTTTCCTCAGAAACCACATCTCTACAGCCATCAGATGTTTTTCAGCCTGACTGCTCATTGTCCACGCTTCACATCCATATAAAAGTACAGGTTCAATGTAGCATCTCAACACTCTTTTTCTCGTTTCAATTGACATCTTTTTATTGGTCAATATGTTTTTCATCTTGCTAAAGGCTACTTTTGCCATGGCGATTCTTGTTCTAATCTCTTCCAGGCATCCCCCATCAGATGTTATTACTGTTCCGAGATAATTGTACCTGCTCACTTGTTGAAGAATATTCCCATTTACTTGTATATTACATTGTGGTATTTCGTCCTTCCTAGTGACGACCATAATCTGTGTCTTTTTACAATTTAATTCTCACCCTAGTTGTTCACTGTGTGTAACAATCGCATCTACTAACTTTTGCAGGTCCTGTTCATTGTCTGCAATCAAGACTGTATCATCTGCATATCTAATGTTATTGATGCATCGTCCCCCAATGTTGATTCCTTCCATATCTTCAATATTTCTGAAAATACTTTTACTGTACAGGGAAAACAGATCTGGAGACATTACACATCCCTGTCTCACACCCCTTTTAATAGGCTGATATTTGCTTACTTCATTATCAACTCTTATGGCAGCTTGTTGTTTCCAATATATGTTTCTTACAAGTATAAGATCTTTTCCATCAATTTGTAGATCTTCAAGCATCCTTATCATGTTGACATGTCTCACTTTATCAAAAGCCTTTGTGTAGTCGATAAAGCAAAGGTGTAGATCTTTGTTTACTTCTATAGAACGTTCGATTATGTTTCTCAGTATATACACAGCATTTACTGTACCCTTGCCTTCCACAAACCCACATTGTTCTTCTCCTATTTCAGGTTGTATTTTCCTCCTAACTCTTTGCATGATAATTCTTAGCAAAATCTTCGTGATGTGACTCATTATACTAATTGTTCGATGTAGATCACATTCCAAGGCTCCTAAATTCTTTGGGATTGCAATAAATACAGAATTACATAACTCCTGAGGTATATTTCCAGTATCATATATTGTATTAAGCAGACTGGTAACTTTATCTATTCCATATTCTTCTAAAGCATTAATCATTTCTGTTGTGACGCTGTCTGAACCGGGGGTCTTGCCAGATTTCATATGGTTAAGCGCATTCTGAACCTCCATCTTTAAAATTGCTGGTCCTTCATTATTATTTTGGACATCATACTGTTCGTCTCTGTT
The DNA here is from genome assembly GCA_014155875.1 of Cepaea nemoralis. Classification (NCBI taxonomy): domain Eukaryota; kingdom Metazoa; phylum Mollusca; class Gastropoda; order Stylommatophora; family Helicidae; genus Cepaea; species Cepaea nemoralis. The sequence goes on from JACEFZ010011073.1 coordinate 43,976, forward strand.
ATCGTCATAAAGATTTTTCACATAATCTGACCATTCATGTAAGATCTGATCTTTTTCTATTATGACTCTTCCATCTTTTGTCTTTAGGCAGCCTGCTGATGTACGTGTTCTTTGATTAGTAAGCTCCTGAATTATTTTGTGCATTAGTTTCGCATTGTTACTGTTGTGTTGCTTTTCAATTTCTCTGCAATTTTTCTCAAGCCATGTTTCTTTTGCCTCCTTACATATGGTTCTCACTTTTCTGTGAATGCCTTCATATTTGGCAGGATTATTTTTGTTCTGTCTTCTTGTTTCCATTAGTTGTAAAATTTCTTCAGCCATCCATGTCTTACGGTCCACTTTCTTTACTTTTGGAATAGTTTTTTCTGCTGCGCAACTGATTGAATTGAATATCGATATATGAAGCCCATAATCGGGCACTCTCACTAAGTTTATACTTCACCTCGACATTGCAAGGTACAAGAGGAACATGATGAGATGAGATGAGATGAGACTGATCAGATACAATGTCTACTATCTGCATTCCCCAATGCTTATTCTGAATTTGGTTTAACAATTAGCAAAATGAAGACGCAGATTATGTCACAAGGTGCACATGGGGTACCATCAATCATCATTGACGACACCGAACTAGAGATAGTAGACCATTTTACATATCTAGGTTCAGAGGTAAATAGCAAATTATCCCTAGATCAGGAAATCAACATCAGGATTGGTTAGGCAGCAACAACAATGAACAAGGTAAGACAAAGAGTCTGGGAGAATAGGAAGCTTACTGCCAAAACAAAAATCATTGTCTATCAAGCCTGTGTCCTTAGTACTCTTCTTAATTCAGTGAAGCCTGGACAACTTACTCACACCAAGAGAAACTTTTAAACAGCTTTCCTATGCGGTGTCTGCGAAGAATACTTTGTGTTACTGGGCTAGACAAAATCACAAATACCGCTGAACGTGTTGCATGGAGGGCAATCATCAGACATGGAATTAAGAAAACGGAGAAAATTATTGCACATAAGTCACACACTGAACGTGTGAGACGTAAGATGGTGCATGATGGTGAAAATGAGCAGGTGTTCACATGCATCCACTGTGGACGAACATGTACACACGAATTGGCCTTAACAGTCACATTCGTCACCTCAATGGGTTGTAGTTATTAAGACTTTTTGAAGCACAATGTAACAAACTATCGTCTGTCAAGACGGCAAGGTGCCAATGACTCAATCAGACGAACACACTCCGACTTCTGGGGTACTCGTAACAAAGTCAAGGACTAGTGTCATCAACGTATTTTATACGTTTTTGTGTTGCTCTCAGATTAGGCTATGTATCTCTCATTGTGATGAAGGCATATACTGTATGTGCACTGTTCATGGTAAGCGTGATGTTGTCAAAGCTGTACCATTAGCGTCTTTGCTGGGTTGAGGTGAGTTCAGAACCAACATCAAATCACGCGGGACATTTTCATACGTACTTTGTCCTCATCTTCAACAACCAGCGAAGAGTCCATGTACTAATTGTGTCAGTTGTAATCTGATTATGTGCCCATCTGGTCTTTCCTCGGAAAACAATGATGATGTGTCTGTTCTTCCACTCTATACACACGATCTCAAAGAACATTGACCATATCCGCCTTATCATACACCAATACTCCACCCAGATGTGCAGATCCAGCCAATATGTCGGTCTGTTCATTTCATACCAGCATGCGCTGGGAAAACGATCCAATGAATACTCCATCATCATCATCTTCCACTTCTGCCGTGAAGCGACGTGGGGAGGAATAATTTGCGTTCCAGCATCCGGTGGGCGGCATTCCGTGTGGTTGTACAATGTCTTTGATATTGTCAATACATTTTCTTCTTGGACGTCCTCTTGGTCTCGTCGCAGATGATCTTTGATGTAAGGCACGTGATGGTAGTTGTCGGTGTTGCATTCTACGATATGGCCAAATCACTTGATCTTCTGTCTTTCAATAAATGTGGCACAAGGTGTAGATCCCACTGTCTGTCTGATAACAGCATTTCTTACTCGGTCTCGGATTGTTACGTTGGCAGCTCTCCTCAGGCATCTCATATCGGAGGTGTTGATTTTGAGAAAGTGTGATTTGGATAAAGTCCAGGTTTGAGATTGGTAGCCTAGGGTTGGTGTGAATATGCTGTTTATTATCTGTCGTTTTGCAGACATGGGTATATTTGGATATTTCAGTAAGGGTGATGGCTGATATGTAAGTGCACTAACTTTTTGATATCTGATTTGGATTTCTCTGTCCAATCTGCCATCTTCTGTTATCATACTTCCATGATATTTAAATTCTTTAACTTGTTTCAGAGTTGTGCTATTTATCTGTATACTTAGTGGTCCCGGCGATCTGCTAACTTGCATTACTCCGGTTTTGGCAGTGTTTATACTCATATTGTATCTGCTGCAGGTTGAACTCAGATTATTAATATGATTTTGCAGTCTTCCCTCATCGCTGTAAAACAGGACTGATCGTCTGCAAATAGATGTTCATTTATTTCCTGTGGATCAGTCGTTTAATCTCTGGAGCAAATAGTTCAAAATTTTCTGAATCTGTTCTATCAAGACTTGCTTCTTTGGATGTGTCTCCATGTAGACATTAAATAGCATCTTAGGCTAGTTAATTACAGTATGCCACACTGCGCAAAGCGTACCTGTCTTCACCCTGCTCAGAATGCTCCGAGAGTCGGTTACAATCACGAAATGTGTGTGCTGCTTAATCACCAGTCAACGGAACGTCGTAGTGATTGCCTCCGTCCTTCTTTCAAGACTAGATGTAGTGGTATCATATGCCAGGTTCTTCTGCACTAGACACGGCCTGTTAACCTTCGTTATGAAATCTCAAGCACTTTGATACAACCAACAAATTCTACAAATGTATTCATCACCCCCAAACAATATGGATATTCTCCATCTCAATGTAGCAGAGCAGTTTGAATGCTTTGACTGTCCAACCAAGCGTCGAAATCGTGCCCCACTGCGTTTATGACATCAACAATCGCAGTTCGTAATTAACTACGCTAGTGGGCCCGCCCATGGTGGTGATGCTGACACGTGTAAATCAGACAGGTATTTCTTGAAATGCAGTTGTCACAAGACCAGGGTCAGCATGTACACTGTTCAAATCATTGAACACGACTCTTGACGTGATCTATCAACATCCCAATTTTCTAGAAAGGATAATATTCCAAGGATTTCGTATCGGTCTTGCACGCGGTGCTGTTGTATGTGTTTGGTGATGGGAAAGAGCACTCTGCAACACAGGAATGACGACTGTACAATCCAATCCAATCCAATTTTCCAACAACAACAAAAATAAAACCCTCTAAATTCGTTCTCGTCTAACCTACTTCCTCAGCGGTGGTTATTGTTGAGAGCCGTGGTTGTGTGGACTGTTAGTCCTAATTCCTATTGGTTTTATTGGTTCCGCTCAGTTCGTCGGATAAATTTATTTTGTGCTATCTGGTTGTTTTCTTTGTCTTGTTTTGGTCCTGATAAAGACCGGTCCTTGGTCGGGCCTACTGGGGCCCGCATTCTTTCGTTTGTTGGCTTCACGACTGTACATCAATCTCTCCCCCAAACATACAAGCCAGGTCCAGAATGAATACGACTTGACTATCAACAGCGTGGACTAAAGGGCTAACATTCACTCAGTCTTAGCTAACACTCACTCAATCTTCCAGAGAGACTGGAAATGAATCAAACCATTCAGTTCATTATCAATGACATGCAGTGACATTAAAGCATAATAAACAGTACCACGCTCTGCTACCAAGTCTACAGCCATACCACATTGAAAATAGTCATTCTCGTCTGATCACCGAAGACAAGCAACGTCAGGTGTGGTTAGTACTTAGAGGGGTTAATAGTATACCATAACCGGCTGTTGGTTTGCCAAGACTCCTATCTGCTCTACGTTTTACGTTTGGCAGTGAGTTGCATTTTGTGTGATATTCATTAGCACAGGAACGGAGCATAATGGAGAGACCCCTTGCCGTGAAGTTGGAACCGTGACTAGCTAATTAAACATTACCTGAAATTCACTGGGCTTCTTATCTGGATCTAAGAATTGCAATGGAGAATATGACATGGAAATTGTAACTTCTAATGAAACCTCAAAACCCATTAAACATGGTAAGACAATGTACGTTTTCACTTGGCATTTAGACAATAGTTATGTGCTTACCAATCTGGTCAGATTTATTGTATACTCCTTAACAAATGAAAGAGCACGTCGGGATACATGTTATTGTGTGTGTATTGCTATAAGAAAGTGACAGTGGTCTGGTGTCTAGCAAGCTTGTCTACCGGTAATGTGGTCATGTGTTATAATTCACATAGATGTGGGCATTTTAATTGACCTGGTCTCACTGGTCCAACCACCCTAAATGGGCAGTAGAACATGTCAAAGGAAGTAAAGGCGGGGGGCTGATATTGACCAGATGACCAGTGGTTTGTCGATTGTCTCTATCTTTTAAATCTGGATTATGAAAACATGTATTATAAATAAAGTAACACAATACCTGTCTCTACTGCCGGAAAACTGGTGCGTGCCATGTATGTTGTTACATCCTCTGTGTAAAAACAAAATTTAATTTTAACTAAGTTTCAATTAGTTTTCAAAAAATGCAATTACAAATACAGAGAACGTTTAAAGGCGGGGGGCTGATATTGACCAGATGACTAGTAGTTTGTCGATTGTCTTTATCTTTTCAATCTGGATTATCAAAACATGTATTATAAATAAAGTAACACAATACCTCTCTCTGCTGCCGGAGAACTTGTGCGTGCCATGTATGTTACATCCTCTGTGTAAAAACAAAATTTAACAAAGTTTCAATTAGTTTTCAAAATGCAATTACAAATACAGAGAACGTTGCAAAGACACGTCTTCTTCTGTAAAATCAGCAAGGAAACTCCACGCACAAACTGCTTAAGTGACACTAACGTGATTACACTAATACATGTTAATATCAGTTGCTTTTGCTGTTGTGTCTATCAGTTTATCTTTGCAGATGATGTATGATTTTCCTCACTGTTGTTGCATATTTACTGCCTCTATTGTCAACTGGGCCGGTCTCCCTGGTCGAGTCGTTAGCAGCTTTCTCCGTAACCCCGAATACTCTCGTGGCTGACGTGAGCGCACGAGAATTGGAAGCGGTTCGAATCACGCCAGTGACTTATGAGAGTATGCAGCCGGTCGCTCTGAAAGCAATGGCAAACTACTGAGCGTAATCTTGCCAATAAATCAACAATCAGCTGAAAGATGCTGATGTTGACAACGATGTCCTGTAAAGGATATGCAAAACATTTAAAATTGTCAACTGGGGTCCTTTACATGCAGTTGTATAGTGTTGTTTTCTGGCTGTGTTTTCGTCCTCCAGCGATGACGTGCAGTCTCTTGCAATTGTTTTTGGTGCTAGTCTTTAGAAGGAGTGTCTATCATCAAGTGCCCTGCCAGATCGCGTAGGCGTTCATCGCTCTCCACGGATCTCATTCTTGGGTGTTCTGTATCAACTCTGCTGACGATATTGCTCCATGCCACCGTCTCGAACCCTCCATTATCATTTCTCTTGGTCTGCCTCTGCCTCTCTTTGTGTTTGGGTAAGTGCAGGATATGTGAGTTGGCGGGAATATGTGTGTGTGTGGGTGTTGGAAATATGGTTGGGGGATGTGTGTTTGGCTGAGTGTTTGGGGGTGTGTGGGTAGGTGGTGGAGGATATGTGGGTGGGTGAGTGTTGGTAGGTTATGGAATGGGTGGAGGATGTGTGCGTGTGTGGGTGGGTATGGATGGGTGGTTGCATGCATGTGTGCCTGGGTGTGTGGGTGGGTGGGAGATGTGTGTGTGTCTGGGTAGGGAGATGATGTGTCTGGGGGTGTGTTTGGGATGTGTTGGTTGGGGGATGCGTGGATGGATGGGGTCATGTATGTGCCTGTGGGTATGTGTGTCGTTGAATGGTGGATGTGTGTGTGGGGGACACGCGTATGGATAGATGGGTGGGTGGGTGGGAGAATTTGTCTCATAACATGGTAACATGCATTGTTTATGCTTACAACATTCATTTGACAATGTTTTTTTCCTTGTGTGAATGCACTATGCACTGATGAACGAAAGACGAGTGATTGGAAGGGCCGAATGTAAGACGGGCTTGCGTGCCCAATTTGATACCCTTCGAAAATAAAGTTTGTTTGTTCGTTCGTTCGTTCGTTCGTTCTCTTCCGCTCTTTGCAGGTGTCAAGATGTTCTTCAATTCCTCTCTTCTTATCACTTGACCAATGAAAACTGTTCGTCGTTTCCTTATTCCTGTATATAGTGTTCTAGTTTCATTAGCCTCTTCCAGGCTTCCAAGTTCTCCCTAATATGTGCAATTACATTCCAAGATTCGCTGTCATACAGCAAAATTGATTCTATATAGCATTTCAGCACTATCTGTCTTGTATTCATTGATAATGACTTATTGCATAAGATAATCGTCATTTTCTGAAATGCGGGTTTTGCCTGCCCTATTCCGCTCTTAATCTATGTTGTACATCTTCCATCTGATGTTATAAATGCCCATATGTGTTTAAAGTATTCCACTTGGTTAAGGATTGTCCCTTCTATTTCTATATCACAATGTCGTGTCACCAGTTTCTTTGATCTCACAATTGTTACTGTTTTCTCGATATTCAAGGAGAGTCCATTCTTTGCACTCTCTGTTACTACAATGTACACAATGTACAAGAATTGTTGTAGATATGTTGCACAATCCGCCACCAATACTGTGGCATCTGCATAGCTTATTATATATAGATATGATATATATATATATATATATATAACGGTGTTAGGTCTTAGTCAGATATGACTGAGCTACCGTATGACAGTAGACGGTGCTACCTGCTTTCTGTTAGCTCCGAACGTTGGGCGGCGCTTAGCAAACCAGACACCCCACATTGTGCCAACAGCTTCGGGCGGAAGAGCGCAATTGGGAGGGTACAAGCCTTATCCTGGTGCGAGAAAATGAAACCTAAAGACAAAATGTCATGGCAGGGCAGACCAGGCCCTAAGCTTTGGTTGGCGGCTAGTCTAGGATCGAAGCTCCGACAGGCGGACAGTTAGAGCATTGCTTTGCTGATCCGGCAGCTTCTGCAGCTTGTATTCTTCCAGATGTAGAGGTGTTACCTTCCCTCTGGAGTGAACTAGGCAGGCCGAGAGAGGGATCATGCTGCATGGGCAACACATGATCTCTATACTTTAGCCCAGGCTTTGTGCTATGGAGAGGCAATAACTCCATCCCAGGCCTTAACTGGTCTCGGAATCAAAGCGAGAGGCACCTGTTACGGGTTATAAGTCCCTGTCAATTGGCGTAGCCTCAAGCTGGGCAGCCCCCGGCCAATTGGGTGCTGATCCGCCACAGCCTGCCTGCTTCAATGGGTGCTTGGGGCTAGGACAAAATCTGAATCGCAGGCAGTTAAACCAATGCACTAGGTACTAATAAAAAGAAAAATAGAAACCTCAAGCTACGGCTTGCAACCTGGAACGTGAGAATCATGTGTCCAAGATTTTCCACCGACTTGACCAATATTGACGATGTGAGAAAAACATGATTGATGCAAAACTCAATCGTCTTAATACTGATATTGCTGGCCTCACCTCGCTGAGGAAGGGTCACTCAGGGAAACAATTACACCTTTTTTTTTGAAGGGTAGACGGCAGGCAGAAACAAAGGCAACACGGTGTGGGCTTTGCAGTGAAGAATTCGCTACTGGGAATGATTGAAATCCCAGCAGAAGGAAATGAAAGACTATTATCCCTGCGCTTGGCAACCTCCTGTGGTTTTGCACCATTATTACTGCATATGCACCGATACTGGATTGCTCTGATGATGTGAAGGATTCGTTCTATGTGGAGTTAGACTACGTGATCAAGGCAGTTCCAAAATCTGACTACATTTATATGATCGGTGATGTCAATGCTCGTGTGGGCAAGGACTCGAGTTCATGGCCAGTGTGCCTTGGACAATACAACATCGGTCGCATGAATGAAAATGGGCAAAGGCTGATGGAGCATTGCACCAGAAACGACCTATGTATTACAAACTCCTTTTTTAAAACAAAAAATAGCGGCATAAGGTCACATGGAAACACCCAAGCTCCGGCCATTGGCACCAGCTGCACTTTATCATCACACGGAGACAACATCTGAATCATATATCATTGACTCGAAGCTACCACATTGCTGACATTGATAGGGTTAGACTGAGACCAAAGAGAACCTACACAGCCAAACACAAATCTAGCCGCAGGATTAATATTATTAACACTCACGATCCTGAAAAGTGCTTTCAGTTTCAACAGCAACTTGAAGACGCTTTCACTGATACACCAGAAAATTGTACAACAAGTGAAAAGTGGGGTCAACTTAAGGAAACTCTTTATAAAACTGCCGTAGGAGTTTACGGCACTGTGGATCATAAGCGACAGGACTGGTTTGCGGCAAACAGCCAGACTCTGCAGCTCTTGATTGATAAGAAGAAGATAGCTCTCTTAAGAAACAAGGAAAGACAAACGCGTAACACTCTGAGTGAGCTAAAGCAAGCTAGAAAGGATGTGCAAAAGGCTGCCAGGCAGTGTGCAAATGATTATTGGATCAAGTTATGTGAGTCCATTCAAATCGCAAGTGATAAGGGAAACATCAGAAGTATGTATGAAGGAATAAAGAAAGCATGTGGTCCAATGATCAACTGGAGAAATTATAACTGATAAGAAACAGCAGATGGACAGATGGGTAGAGAACTATTTGGAGCTTTACTCAAGTGAGACCAAACTAGCGGATGATACCTTCAACGCCATAGAAGCTCTACCAACTCTTGACCACCTGGACACACTTCCCACCATAACAGAAGTTAAGTGTGATATAAATGAACTTGCATCTGGCAAGGCTCCAAGTAAGGATGGGATTCCAATAGAGGTTATCAGGAGTGGGCAAGACACACTCACTCTACAGATCCACAAGCTAATAGAGCTATGCTGGCGAGAAGGACAAGTCCCACATGATTTTAAAGATCCAAGCATCATAACACTGTGCAAGAACAAGGGCGATCGGAGCGACTGCAACAACTATAGAGGTATGTCACTTCTGTGTATTGTTGGAAAAGTATGTGCCAGAATTGTTCTGCGCAGACTTCAAGTCCTAGGAGATCAAGTCTACCCCGAATCACAGTGAGGCTTTTGAAAGAACCGGTCTACCATTGATATTATAATCTCATTGCGACAAATCAAGAAATATGCCGTGAACAGAATCAACCACTGTTTATTGCCATCATCGACCTCACAAAGGCATTTGATTTGGTCAGTCGTGAGGGTCTGTTCAAGGCACTAAAGAAGATTGGCTGCTGTCGTAAGTATTCCTTTATTACTTTAGTGTCGTCCCTGGAGTGAGGGGAATCAACACCCACATTTTTATTAACCCAATATTATTGTCCTAGAGAAACCACCAGACTCCGTCCACAAAACTCAGTCAGTCTGCAGACACCTCTTTCTCACTCTCACTCACCCCTAGATCATGCCCCCTCTCACTCTTCCCCAACACAACATACTCAACAACTCTAGCCTTAACAAATAAATAGAAAATAATTTATTAAAGCAAAGAGTATGTGTGTGAGAAGTGTGTGTATGTACTGTGTAGAATGTGTGTAGAACATTCTAGCGTGTATGTAGATTCAGAGCAGCAGATCAGGAGCCAAGTCAGATGATCATCATAGCAAGGGTACACCACAGCATGATAGCTTAGTACGTGAACACCTCACCGATTGATGCGTCTCTTCTTCCAGACGTTGACTTTCTCCGGGATCCACTGGGTCGACTAGATGCATTATCCCCCAAAAATAGTCATTGTATAATCTTACTCATGGATCTGTCATTCACTGTAATGACTAAGGTCCCTATAACTCAAATAAGTACGGATCGCCGTACCGTGAAAACTAGGTTTCAATGTCACAGGTCTCACATTTGTTCTAATCCATGTTCATAGATTGTCACACACAAACGGTTCTAAAGTACTTCTTCACTGTACTAAATTATTCCACGAGAACTTTATGTTCAAATGTCTTTCTCTACACGCTAATATTCAGTGGTATGTGGTGAAGAAATGAGTATCATCCACCCTGGGTGAATCCCTATTGTAAATGAATCGTTTATAATGTTTTGTTCAACTGAGCCAGTTTCGTATGGACCCTCTGAATCCTAGGCCTAGCATAAACAGTGCTGATTGTACTTTCCTCTGGGTATTTATTCATCTTATAAAATAAAGTGAATGTTCATTGGATGTTCTTCTTAATGAGAGTTGACCTCCATCAAACCCAGTGTAGAGCTTCCTCATAGACGTAGGGGAACCTGTCAGAGAAAGAGACCACATCTGGTGAAGGCCGTCTGATACTAATCCCTACTAGCTGAATGTAGGCCTACTGCCTTGCTCAGAGATTTTTATCAGTGAACCAACTCTGTCATAGAGCAGAGTGGCTCATCACTTCAATCAGAATCAGTTTATGACAAGGAAAGACCAATAAACAGAGTGCAGAACCCCAGTGGGCACCCCACTGAAAGATCCCACCATTGGACACTTCCCCCATCTCCCAACCCATTCTTAAATCACTCCAAATATCACCCCACTACACGATTCTCACTAGCAGAGCTAATTCTCCCTTCCCTACTCTATTCTCAACTAACAGAGCTAATCATCACTTCACTACTTTAGCTAGTTTTACTAAGGCTACTGTTTATATTAATTAAGCTTAATTATACTATCTATTATACCTTATGCACCACCGCAGATCTCCTAAATCACATCTACATTTTGCCATGACAGGCACGTGTAAAATTAAATCTAATTAATCCCGCACACGGTAGATGTTATTAAAATCCATAACTGCAGTGACAAAACACGTCTGCTCTAGTCAACTTTTTCTTCAACAATAACTGTAAAGAAGTCATGTTTTTGTCACAAAGAGCCTTGAATTGTTCACGTGACGTACTTTGATGTCCACACCGGTGTTTTCAAGGGCACTAACTATTTCCAGAAATCTTATCTCCCTTTTGTTTAATCAATGTAAAAGTTGCTCCCCTTGTTTCAACAGATGCAAAAATCTTCTCCCTTGTTTTGGACAATCAAAATCAAGCTAGCGTGTTTCCAGCATTATCTCAATCGGAACACATCACATGCCGCCATTTCGTTTGATGTCGGGGAATTCTCATGGTCCCCCGGGTGTCCTGATCTCACCGACTAGAAGTAAACAATATGCAGCTGTGAACACAGACTGTTTTCTGTAATTTTTATCATCTGATTGTTAACGACAGTGGATTTCATGACAGCAGCCCACCAACTCTTCTGTCCATTGTGGAATCGTTCCACACAGGCATGAAGGGTATAATCAAGTTTAATGGTGCAACTTCTGAAGAGTTTAAAATCAAGAGCAAGGTTGTGTACTAGCTCCCACCCTTTTTGGAATATAATTTTCACTTCTACTGACATATGCCTTTCGTGATCAGGATGGTGGTATATACATTCACTCACGCTAAGGTGGCGGCCTCTAAAATGCTCAGAGATTGAAGGCCAAGACCAAAATTAGGCGGGGTACTGATCAGAGAGTTGCTTTTTGCAGATTTGCTTTTTGCAGATGATGCTGCAATTACGACCCACTCTGAGGAATAATTGCAATGTCTACTATCTGCATTCTCCAATGCATGTTCTGAATTTGGTTTAACAATTAGCAAAAAGAAGACACAGATTATGTTACAAGGTACACATGGGGTACCATCAATCTTTATTGACGACGCCAAACTAGAGATGGTAGACCATTTTACATATCTAGGATCAGTGGTAAATAGCAAATTATCCCTAGATCAGGAAATCAACATCCGGATTGTTTAGGCAGCAACTACAATGAACAGGTTAAGAAAAAGAGTCTGGGAGAACAGGAAGCTTACTGCCAAAACAAAAGTCCTTGTATATCAAGCATGTGTTCTTAGTACTCTTCTTTATGGCAGTGAAATCTGGACAACTTACTCACACCAAGTGAAACGTTTAAAAAGCTTTCATATGCGGTGTCTGCGAAGAATTCTTGGCATTAAGTGGCACGACAAAATCACAAATACTGAATTATTTTAAAGATCAGGTTGTGTGGCGGTTTATTCTTTGCTCAGTCTTCGTAGACTTAGAAGGATAGGACATCTTAGGAGGATGGATGATGGTAGAATACCGAAGGACCTCTTTTTTGGTTAATTACAGATGGGTAAGAGATCTTAGGGTCGGCCTCTACTACGATACAAAGATGTGTGTAAGCGGGAATTGATTGATACAGGCATTGATAATGCATATTGGGAGCAAGTCGCCGCTGAACGTGTTGCATGGAGTGCAAACATCAGAAATGGAATAAAGACAAAGGAAAACAATATTTCAGATAATTGACACACCGAGCGTGTGAGACGTAAGATGGTGCATGATGGTGGGAATGACCACGTTTTCATATGCACCCACTGTGAACGAACATTTACAGCGCGGATTGGCCTTATCAGTCACATTCGCTACCGCCATAGGTCAAAGTTATTATGCCTTTTTAAAGCACAATCTATCTATCGTATGTCAAGAAGGCAAGGTGCCATTGTGTATGTGTGTGTGTGTGTATATATATATATATATATATATATATATATATATATATATATATATATATATATATATATATATATATATATATATATATATATTGTATTTTTATTTTCTTGATATCCAAGATATTTTTTGTCACTTTAAGTTATTACAATTCCCACAAGTTTTTGTAGCCCTTTTGCTGTTTTCGCCATCAATACTGTTAACTACATAGCTTAAATTATTTATAGTATAACCACCGACTCGTATTCCTGGCAACTCTTTGATCCCCCTTATTATTGTTTCACTGTAGACAGAGAAGAGTTCCAGCGACAAAAACACATCATTGTCTTATCCCTTGTTTTATATTTTAATAATTGCCCTCTTTAGTTTCCCCACTAATTATTGCTACTTGTTTCCAGTAAATATTATTTATTATTATATCTTTCCAACCCATACTGATATCTTTCAACATGTTGATCATTTCATCATGCGTTACTTCATAAAAAGACCTAGGTTAGCGTTGTGTGGCTACTCGTAGTCTTCCAGGTCTCATTAGTCACAGGGTAGACTTAAGTAAAATTAGGAAACCTGCAACCCTGCTAGTGTAAAGGGACAGTTAGATGTTAGAAATACACAATACAAACGTCTTTCGCGGTCAGATGCACTGGACCATTCGCATGATTAAAGACTGCAGTGAAACTGTTTCGAAGACAGCATACCTGACAAGCAGTAACGTACCTTTCTTTACTGTGCAGATGCGACTTGGAAAGTAGCCTGTCTTGGAACAAACAGCATATGATATCAGCAGATATCCAGTAGCCCCATCTGAAGTTGGTGTATAGTTAACACATGGCGATCCGTTGTTTGCCAGATCAGTTCCACCCAGTGCTAATTCGGGATAGCACGGCATAGCCATTTTGGAACAGCATACATGTAAATGGTTTGACCTGTTTAGTCTCAAACTAAAGTTACATGGCACGGGTGTTTCCAGCGTTCCTGCCACTCCATAAATAGTTAGTGCCAGATGTGCAGTATTAATATCTGATATGAAGAAGTAAATGTAGTCAATAACATATTATTTCTGTTTTCTTTTCATAAATATAATTAATAAAAGCAACAAACTAAAGTATGTACAACAACAGAATGATTTCAGAACTTGTACGAAAGCAAGGTGACTTAATGTGACATAAACAATCAACACTTCTACAATTAAATATACACGAGTTTGAAAAATAACACATACCTCTCAGTCGGTGTTTATAAACCACAGTAATGTAGATTTCTCACACATAGACCAGTTCGTCTACATTAAATAAATGTTTCCTTTTAATGTCTTGAAAAGTGTGCAGCAAAGAACAAGATGAACAGACACACTGCAATATGTAGGTTTATAAATAACTCTGATCTGAGAATGAAAATCTATTGATAGATCAAATAAGGTGCATTCTTAATGTATTAAATATATGTTAATTAAGTATTATAAGTTATAATACGTAATTAACTTATATGAAATATAGTTGTTTTTATGACAGAAAGTAAATATATAGAACAGAAAATATGGACGTAATGCAAATGTTCCAGGGGCATAAAGGGATATTTGAAAATTAATTGTCTGGAGAACTTGGTGACAACTGGTAAGATCGAAGGGAACAGACCAAGAGGAAGACCTAGAGGCAAATACCTGGATGGCTTGGCCACATGGTATGGTCGAACAAGGAACACGGCGCTGATCCACGACTCTGGTGATCGAGTGAGATGGCAAAACATGACCGCCCACGATTACCGGCATGGCACATGATGGATGTATGGAATTGTGTGTACTTTTACAGGATGTCGCGTCAACTCTATCATATCTGGCTGTTTTCCATTGAATAGACAATTTTACGTTCAGTAGTCTGCCATTGAGAGGAGGCGAGTTAGTTGGTGGGGCAGCTATCTATATAAATTACTTCAAAACTCTATGATGTAGCCATAGCGGGTAAGAGTCACCATATATACAATATCCCCCCTGTCACGAAATGGCCAGAGGGTTCTATCATTTTCCCGTTACTAGAAGTTATTTAGAAATTGTGTCAATATTTTGATTCCAAAATCGTATAGAGCTTCAATTTTCTCTACTGTAATGTTGACTGGACATGGTGCCTGTCACGAAAATAAACTTGATATTCGATCGATGACAAACAAGACCCGACATTAGTCTGAAAAAAACAAGCAACCCTTTGATGTTGTATGGAATGAGAAAAATACGTCGCGTCAAACGGTCTGCCTACGGTCGGCATTTCTGTATGATGTGGATTGTTCGAGAAACAAATACGTGGCGTTACAATGTCTACACCGGTCGGCATTTTGTTAACAAATTGTTGCTCAAGACGAACAACGGCGTCATCTGTCTGCAAGGCGGGAGTCGGTCTT
Source organism: Cepaea nemoralis (assembly GCA_014155875.1). Classification (NCBI taxonomy): domain Eukaryota; kingdom Metazoa; phylum Mollusca; class Gastropoda; order Stylommatophora; family Helicidae; genus Cepaea; species Cepaea nemoralis. The sequence continues at coordinate 59,040 of JACEFZ010011073.1, forward strand.
TGAAGTGATAGACGGAATGTCTGACTAGAAGTCGGATGGAGTCTTGTGATGTAGGGAAGGTTCTCTAGATCACAGACAGGAGAATTTCTCCAAATGAAAGCGAACTTGACGGCGGATTGACTCCAGTTAGTCTAGAAAAGGAGGACAAAACCAGATTCTGGACTTATTGGCGTCTAGAATTTTTGGTGACGTCACTTAAGCACCGATATAATACCCATTTGCGGTAAACAAGTGGAGTGAGTCGGCCAAAAATTCTGAAGTGTTAAGATCGGTGCATTATTCCCAGTTGTGTTACATGAGAGAGACTGTAATGTCTAAGTGGTGATAGTTATCCGCGGACATAGATCCAGTCCTGTGATTGCATAGTTTCGATTAGCAACCGGAATATGCATATGGTAGGCTATTAATCATATCTAAGTTAGAGTATGATTAGGAATAGAGTTCAGTACTGTGCGGTGATATAATGTATTATAGGTGCGGTGATATAATGTATTATAGGTGCGGTGATATAATGTATTATAGGTGTGGTGATATAATGTATTATGATTAGTGATAGAATGTTCTATAAGTGCGGTGCTAGAAAGTATCATAGGAGCGTCGGCACTAGTATCCTATTGTGTCGCTTCAACTAGCTTGAGTGATATATCATTTTACTCAGGGAGTTGAGGACAATGTACTGGAATAATAATTAGAGAGATTAAGGATGGTTGAGAGGGAGGAGAGGAATGTGAAATGGTAGGATCTTCCAGTAGGGCATCTGCTGGGTTTCTACCCGTTCCTTTATTCTTTCCTGGTGTTGCCATGTCTCAGATCATATGATGAGTTATTTGGCCGCATGACAGAGATCGGATCTATGTTATAGATCTGAGTGCTGCTATTGGCCTACACTCACTTAATTCCGGCCAGGACTGAGTTGCCCTCACCATAGTATTCTCTATTCTACAGGTTCCATTTACAGGTCCACGTATGTGTGCTATGATTTTCAACAGTGAAGCTAACATATTTTAGAAAATGATGGCTCAGAATTTGAAGACAGAAGTTGCTGAGAGGCCGCTACATTGGGCTTATACCCAAGTTGGTTTGCGGGAACCTAGCTTCTGCTGAGCAGGACATGCTGATGAGATTGATGTTTAGCAAGTGATAGGTGTATCACTGAACAGCCAGAACATTGTATATATACACTACTGATACCAGAAACATTCATACAAATTTATAGAAATACCTAGAACATTCAGAGTGTGATGTTAACATGGGGAATCTTTAAACCCAGTGATACTAGATCCATTAAGATTTCCCCAGTAACAGTAACAATAGGGTTAGAATTTTTCTGATTAACAATCAGTTAAGTAGAGGAAATTTATAGTGGGAATCAGATTGAAGACTCTCCTTAGACAGTGTTTGTCATGGGTGTCCAAGCATCCTAGTGGTTCAAGAGACAACGGAGAAAGTCTTCACGTGACCGGAGGAGCATCACCTTGGTGAGGTTGCTTGTCTGGAATACATGGTGCTAGTGTGTTCTCAGCACAGTGATGTGAATGACTATACCCCTGAACACTGATCTGAGTCTATATACACTTTAGGGTATACGTCACACATTCTACACCTTATACACACACACACACACTTCTCCTACATATACTCTTTGCTTTAATAAATTTCTTGTTTTTATTTGTTGAAGCTAGAGTTGTCAAGTATGTTATGTTGGGGAAGAATGAGAGGGGGCATGATCCAGGGGTGAGTAAGAGTGAGAAGAAGGTGTCTTCAGATTGAGAGAGTGTTGTGGACGGAGTCTGCTGGATATCTCCAGGATAGAGATGTTGAATTAAAACAAATGTTGATTCCCCTCACTCCAGGGACGATACTAAAGTGGTAAAGAAGAACAAATAACTACTACGACATTCATTCTTTACACACACGACAGTGCCTTCCCTTCCGTTATGCAATGTAGTGCGTATATATATATATATATATATATATATATATATATATATATATATATATATATATATATATATATATATATATATATATATATATTGCCAGGACATTATTAGAAAGAGCTATATGAATGCAAACAGATATGTACGTATGCTTCACATGCTACACAGCAGCATTTGACAATGTGAAGCATGAAGAAATAATGCAATTACCACATAAACTGAACATTGACAGCAAAGATCTGCAAATAATAAAGAACATGTATTGGCAGCAAACAGCAGCCATAAGAATCAACAACCATATAGGGAAATTGCAGTGTATAAAGAAGGGCGTCAGACAAGGTTGTGTATTGTCTCCTGATCTGTTCACATTGTACAGTGAATATAAAAAGGGATCGACATAAAATATACCAGGGACCTGGTTGGTGGACATAATATAAATAACTTATGTTATGCTGATGACACTGTCTTGATAGCAACAAGTCAGAACGACCTACAGGAAATGACAGACACGGTGGTTGTAGCAAGTGAAAAAAATATGCCATAGTTTGAATAATAGAAAGACAGAAGTCATAGTGATATCAAAGAAACAAATTGTGCCTAAATGTGCAATTAAATTGCTGGGCGTTATTTTGGAACAAGTGCAGAAATTCAGATATCTAGACACATGGATAACATCAGATGGCAGATGCATTATTGAGTTAAAGAGCAGAATAGCAGAGTTATAATCAGATTGAGCCGGGAGTGCAGGGAATGGCCAGCAGGGGCCACGGAAGTGGAAATCCAGCAACTAATTCAGGAGCAATGCTCGCCCGGGTGATGTCATTATCTACACAGATGGTTCGGTGTTGAGAGGCAGGAGAAGTGCCTGGGGGTTCTTGGCAAAAGCTAATGGTCGGCGTTTGGTGCAGGAGAGCCTGACATATGATACCACAACATCTAGCTTAAGAATGTAGGTGGAGGCAGTCAGTACAGCTTTCCGCTGGAGGGAGAATAGGATACACACACATATCGTGATTGTAACTGACTCAGAAAGCATGCTGAGTAGTGTGAGGACAGGCAAGCTCCGTGCAGAGTGTCTTGCTTCGTTTCGGAAGTCACGGATGACAAGCATCGTCTGGATCTTTTCTCCAGGGCATGCCGGTGTGCTGGGGAATGAACAGTCGGACAGATTCGATGGCTCTGCAAAACTTGGTGGAGTATTGATGTATGATAAGGCAGACGTGGTTGCGGCCTTGTGAGAGCACGTGTACACCTCGGAGGAGCAAATGGATCACCATGGTCTGGCAAGAATGCGACAGCGAGGTGTGACGAGGGGATCTGGCCGATGCTCGACGCTCAGACGAAAGGCGAGACCCACATATAATCAGATTGCTACTGGTACTATTGGGACTGGAACTCTTCGATGGCTTCTGAGGATGGTGACGGAGCACTTATGGGATTGCCCCGAATGCTGTTATGTCGGTTCCTAAATCAATAAATCAATCAATCAATCAATCAATCAATCAAAGCAAAGTAGGACAAGCAAAAGCTTCATTCCATCAAATGAAGAACGTTTTGTGAAATAAGTCATTGTCCTTGACGGTTAAAAATATAGTGCTTTCATATTACATAGAACCAGTTTTAACATACAGCTGCGAATCCTGGACAATTAGTGAACAGGTGAAATAATCCATGGGAGTCTTGAAGGTGTGGTGTTATAGAAGAATCCTGAAAATTATTTGGACAGTTAAAGAGGGCAATCAGGACGTTTTAAGGGAAGTTGAGTCTCACATACAACTTATCACATACATTAGAAAGAAGCGGAATTTCGGCTACGTTATGAGAAGACAAAAAATCTAGAACATACTGTGACAACTGGAAAGATTTGCGGAAAGAGAGATAGAGGAAAACAGCGTAAGAATATTCTTGACAGTCTTGTGTCATGGCACGGAAGGGGGGATGTGGAGAGCCATTATCGCCCACGCCAACTAGCAAGACACTGGATGATGAGTTTGCCATTGTTTTCTAAACGAACGACCGTCATACATTTGTGAAATAAGCTCAAGGCTGTCAGATTCCAAATCGTCTAAGGCTGATTTCAAACCCGGAATGTGGGATTGTGAAATGGTTTACTGCTACCAAGTCACAGACGCCGGCATACTGATAGTACACAAGATAACAATAATATATGCATATTGAGGTACACACCATGAACAGAAACAACAGCACTTGAGGAAATGCATGATATAAGCACACTGTGGAATAGGGACTAATACATACAATAACATAAGTGTCATAAGTATCACCGAACTTTACATCGTCCCACAATATATTCCTCAGAATAAAACACAATACACAATGGTCATAATTAAAGGACATGTCTTACAATGGAATGCACAAAACTATTTATTACATGACATGAAAACAATACTCAATAAACAATCAGGAAAACAAACAAACACAAAAAAAGTCGCTTAAAAGTCGACAGGGTCGACTTCATTGCACCGGGTTTTATCCCATAGGGCTCGGTCTCTTTCCGCAGCACGGAAAGCGTCGCACAAGGCACGAACTCCGTAGCTTTTAGCGACGGCCCACAGGAGTCTCCGAAACATTTAACTCGTAAACCGAAGGGTGCGGCCCGGAATCGAACCCACAACCTTCGGAGCACGAGTCAAACGGCTTGACCACTTCGCCACAGAGACTCCCAAACAAACAAACAAACAAACAAACAATTAACCAACAACAAGCAAAACACACACACATACTATTTAATCCTGAAGTGTTATGCCTGAACATATTCTAAGCCATGCCATACGAAGGTGGGGAGGACAGTTACATACCTCATCACATGTCCTTCTCAGATAATCCCCATAATGTTATGATAATTCCCTGGTACCTTAACGTATCTTGCGGCAAGCCCGTGGAGTCAAACATGTAGTAAGAAATAATCCTGCCTCTGCTGAGAGATGACCCCGGCCCACGGTCTTGGAAGACGAGCACGCTAACCATTGTGCCAACGTAGCCTCCCGTGATATATGGCTTTTTATTGCATATCCTATTTACAAGACATTGCAGTCAACACTAGCATTTTTCAGTTGGTGTTGACATCTGTTCAAGTTTTACGTTCAGTAGTTTGCCATTGCTTTCTGAACGACCGGCTCACATACTTTTCGGTAAGAAACCAACGCGATGCGATCCTCTGCCGAATCTCGTGCAGCTGTGTTTCATACGTGGGTATACGGGATTGCGAACAGCGACTTCAACCAATTGATATATGGCTAGCATACAAATATATACGAATAAGGGAAAACTGGCAATGCAGTGATAAGAGTATTAAACAGTGGCATCAACAAAGAGAAATGCCACAGCAGAGCAGAGACTAACATGCTTACTGGCCTGTCCTCCCGATGGTCATCCGCACATCATCATACTCATCTTTTACTTTTGCTAAGCTAAGCATTGCGGTAAGGATTAGTTGCTGTTCCAGAACCAGGTTGGTGGCACTGAATAGTGTCATTCCGCGTAATTGCACAATGTCTCTGAAGGCGTCAATCACTTTTCTTCTGGGGAGTTTGTGCTCTCGAATAAAATTTTCTTTGATATAGCGCCAGCGTGGTAGTTCATGGTGATTTATTCTACAAGATGACCGAACCATTTGATTTTCTAATTCCAGTGTTTGTTGCACGTAGTTTTCAACCCACTGTCTGCCGGATAAAACCATTTCTTACTCGTTCTATGATAGTTCAGTTGGCAGCTCTTCTCAAGAATATAATTTCGCATGCGTTGATTTTGCGTAAGTGTGATTTGGATATGTCCAAGTCTGACATTGGTAGCATAGTTTTGGTGTGAATATGTTATTTATTATATGTCATGTTGCAGATACAGCCATTGTTAGATGTTTCTGTACGGGTGGTAGTTGATATTCCATCGCAATAGCTTTGTGACATCTAATTTCAATTTCTCTGTCTATTTTGCCATCTTTTGTGATCACACTTGCTATATATTTACATTCTTTAATTGCCAGATAATTATGGGTTCAAATTCTCATCTCGGTGGATGTTTTAAATTGACAGGTTAAATAAGCCTATACTGAGTACCAGGAATTGTCTGGGAAGTAAAAGTGGCCTCAGGATACTGACATCTCCCCTCTAGTACCAATTGATATATACATACATGGTACTAAAACCGTAACCTGATACGCCTCAAGGACTTTCAACATTGCCCTCTAATTACTTTACTAACCAGAGTACTGATTCAGGAGAGACATGCACATGCAGAAATTCAAATACCCAAATTACAATTATGATAAAACGTTGAAGTGATAAACATGGCAATCAGACAAAAGGTGAACATTGCAAGTGCATCTTAATAATAATAATAATAATAATAATAATAATAATAATAATAATAATAATTGATTGATTGAATGATTGATTGATTTAGGAATCGAAATCACAGCATTCGGGGCATTACCATAAGTGCTCCGTCCCCATCCTCAGCAGCCAGCGAAGAGTTCCAACACTAATAGTACCAGTAGCAATCTGATTATAAGTCCGTCTCGCCTTTCCTTTGAACGTTGAGCCGCGGCCAGATCCCTTCGTCACTCCTCGTTGTCTCATTCTTGCCAGACCATGGTGATCCATTTGCTCCTCTGAGGTGTGCACGTGCTCCAACAAGGCCGCAACCACGTCTGCCTTGCCATGTATCAATACTCCACCAAGTTCTGCAGAGCCAGCAAATCTGTCCGCCTGTTCATTTCCCAGCACACCGGCATGCCCCGGAGAAAAGATCCAGGCGATGCTTATCACCCGTGACCTCCAAAGCGAAGCAAGCCACTCCGCACGAAGTCTGCCCGTCCTCATCCTCGTCAGCATGCTTTCTGAGTCAGTTACAATCACGATGTGTGTGTGTCGTATTCTCCATCCAGCGGAGAGCTGCAGTAACTGCCTCCACTTCTATTCTTAAGCTGGATGCTGTGGTATCATATGCCAGGCTCTCCTGCCCCAAACATCGACCATTAGCTTTGGCTATGAACCCCCAGCCACTTCTCTCACCTCTTGACACCGAACCATCTGTGTAGATAATCACATCACCCGAGTGAGCATTGTCCTGAATTAGTTGCTGGATTTCCACTTCCGTGGCCCCTGCTGGCCACTCCCTGCACTCCCGGCTTAATGTGATTATAACTCTGCACAAGTCTGACTGCTCCGCTGGCACTCTGACCCACTCCTCTCCACGCCTGATGTTCTCCAAGGGGCACACCTGTCTGATCGTATTCAATTATCATCACCATGTGAAGAGCTGATAAACAAGGGCGGTTATTGTTTGCGACCGCAGACGATCACCGGTCTTGGATCTCCAAGTGAAGCCTGTCGGGTATTTTTTATCTCTTGTCTTACATTTGCTATTTTGCCTAAAATTGTGCCAGTTGTCACTACGTTTGCAAGCTTATTCCCTTCATAATCTGCTCCAAAATCTTGACTATGTCTAATTTGTCTAATCAATTTAATGGGTTTCATTTGTTTCTCCCACAGAAAAGATAATTTTATAAACAGATGCTTCCTTCCTGTCTCTTTCTATCTGGTCTTACAAGTTCCTAAACTATCAATATTGAACCTTCTCATTGAGTTGAGTTGAGCTAAAACAAATTACATCACTGCCCTCAGGACATTCCCATGCGCGCTCCGTCCCCTCGTTCAGCAGCCAGCAAATAGTCACACTACTAATCTTTCCTACCACTATCTGATTAAAAGTTCTTCCGGTCTTCCCTCTCAGTTTTGAGATTCTACAAGAATCCCTGCTAATCCACCGCAACCTCATCCTTTCCGCATACGGATTCTCAATCTGTTCCCCCCCCCCCCCCCACATTCTCCAGCTGGTCCCAAAGGCTCACGAGCACTTCCCCCTTGCCCATAAGCAATCTACCACCAAGAGGTGCATTCTCTGCAGGCCTATAAGATTGTTCATTCCCCAGCACTAACGCTAGGCCAGGGCAAAAAATCTGTACAGTTCTCATAATTTGTGACCTCTGAAGCGAGGTCAGCCATTCCACACGAAACATTCCTTTCTCCACCTTACTAAGCATACTACTTGATTCCGTGATGAAGTCAATGTGTGTTACAGTGGTCTAATCTAACTAGGTACTACGCTTTTTTTTCGGTTGCCGAACTTTACCGGAGATATTTTGCGGTAACTTTCGTGTTCTTGTTTTTATGTTCGATTTAATGAAGTTTAGAGTATTCATGATGTTATATTTCTCGATTACTTCAAGGTCGAGTTAAAACAGACACCGATTACTTGATATAGTTTTTCCCACCCCCACGCGCATTTCTGGTAAATCGGGATTCCTTGTTATACCGGAGAACCAAGCTGTCTATTCTAATTGGTAAGTAAACCCGTAAATACCGTTTTATGAGTCGTACGTACTACATTGTTATTATATGCATTATTAAATTTAGCATCCATTTGTATGTGTATTTTATAATTTTCGACCATTAAAGTTGGCAATCAATGTCACACTGACATTATGAAGATCGCATGTTGTAATGCAGCATTTCAATGGCCGGAGTTGGAAGTTTTACTCCAGCTAGGAATATTTAATATTGTTATGAAATATTCAGAGCGACTACAATGATAATGAATGCATGTTTACATTCAACACACATTATTGTATGTATGTGCAATTTTTCATCACTCTGCATGGACCAGATCATTGATAAATTTTCATCTTTCCAATGGAACATCTTTTGTCAAAATGCATCTATCTATGCTGGCTGACAAGACTCGCGTGCAGTCCGCACGCGGTCTGACGTCATCACAGGATGGTGTGGAGATGAATATATCTCTTTGTGAGTGTGTGTATATATATATATATATATATATATATATATATATATATATATATATATATATATATATATATATATATACACTGGCAGAGTTATTTGTCCTTGAATTAGACGGGCCGCGGTGTTAATCTCCCTTGGCATGAATGTAACCCACAATGGTGTGACTGTATAGGTAGGGTCACAAAAAATGGAAAGGTCAAAACCGTTTTCTTCTATATGTTCATGTTAAATGATAAACCGACACATAAGCGTTAATTTATTGGCTTAAAATGGACCTACATACTTGAAATAGGTACCGTTGGATATGATTTTCAAGAGGTATCCAACTATGCAGGTTACATAATTAAAAAGCAATTGCGAAAATGTTACTAAAGTGGCTACATCTAACCAACGGAATGCCGCTGTTACTGCTTCCACCTCCATTCTCATGCTGGAGGTCGTAGCCTCATATGCCAGACTCTCCTTTTATTTTAGAAACGTCCATTAGCCTTTGCAATGAAATCTCAACTACTCCGTCTGTTTTCACCACTGATCCATCGGTATAGATCACTATGTCACCTTCTAATTTCTTTCTTATAGTGTCCAAATTGACATCCGATCTCATGGCTCGAACATCTGTGTCCCTATTTTAACTGTTAGTAATATGCTTGCACTCACTTTGGGCATGCGATTTTCCGTACAGAGCAAAGCGTTCATAAGGATTCCCCCATTTAGGTTGTTGATCTTATGTGTATTGTCGAGTCATGTTATACTACGCATCTGTGAAGATGGTAGCTTATCATTGCTATCCTTCCTGGCTCTGAACATACTAGACTGTGACACCTGTAAATGTCTAAATAAAGAGATTATCCACGTGTCTTTGCAATCTTAAGATTACCTACAACCAACAACTCGCTGTCGGCTATTCTGACGCTGAAGTTGTTTCAATAAATGCAATCAATAAAATAAACAAAGAAGGAATGGAATTCATTATACTCAGAACTGAAAGCACTATTAGTCAAACAAAACAGATAAAGGTCACAATATGCATAAAACAGCTAAAGTAACATTCTAGTGCAACACATCAACTTGCCATAAATGTCCTGGAAAGTGTAGTTCTTGTTTGAATATATGTTAGTTCCATTGCCATGCTGCCAAACTGCATTCACGATTCCACCTTGGTCATCAGTGTGTACTGTTCCACTTATTGTAAACTGAGCTTGGTCTGTGGTTGTGTTATAAAAACACTCACATTCACTGTATGAAGGTGGGGTACACTTAGCATCTTGCAATAATAATTCGCATATCTGAAACAGGAGTGAGGTTATTTCAAGCTATGTTATAATAACACACACGAACATGCACTGAGTGGTGTGAGAGCAGAGCTCGGTGATACAATGGTAACATGTAAGAAGTCTACTTTATTCAGGAGATAACTGTGGTTTCCAATTAACAACATGCTGAAAAACCTGACGGCCAATAAGACCATCTGTCAAAAAAATGTGCTCTATCTATTTAGAGCATCACATATATGCGACCTGAAGCTACCCAGAGCAGTAATCTTCAGACAGACCAACAAATGGCTGACTTTAAACATGGATTTTATTATACATATGCATATAACTAATGGTGTGCTTTGCAGCTCTGAGGAGCAGCATCTCCTACACACACAAGAGATTATCCAACCGCCCCAGCTCTGGGCTGTGACGAGCTGATGCCTTGATAGCTATGATAACATTACTGCTAACTAAAAAGGCTTTGATGTTGAAAATTAGTATCCATCTAAATATAATGTCTCAATTCCAGCTCGATAACGTCATGCGATGCCGCTATTAACGTGTGCGATAAAACTAAGTAGAATTATTTGTGACGTCATTTAACTATCACATCATAATCAATATAGATGTATTGTTGTATTGATTCCCGCAATATTTCCCACTGTTCAATAATGGACATAATATCTGTTATGTGCGTCAGCATTCTACCTGTCTCGAATTTCTATGTCTGGTTTAAGTTAAGTCAGGTCTAACCGAATATTCCGTATATTCTTAATTGACGGAGTTTCACTAATAACACTCTGAGATTGCCAAAATTCTTCTTCTGTCAAAGCATTATGATCTAAATATAAGCCAACTCCTATATTGTAGTCCTTCCCTTATGATTAAATGATATTATGTTTATCTAAATATTTCCCCAGGACCTAGCCATTACATTTCCCTAATATCAATAATACATTTATACCCAATCTTTCCATGTTTATCTTTTCTATCTTTCCACTCTGAATAAGTGTTCTGACATCCCATGTCATTGCAGGGCAGACAATGCCCTAAGCCTTGGTTGGCAGCTGGTTTTAGGATCGAAGCTCCGACAGGCGGACAGTTAGAGCATTGCTTTGCTGATCAGGCAGCTTCTGCAATTTGTCTTGTTCCTGATGTATTGCTGTTACCATTCCTCTGGAGTGAACTAAGCAGGCCGAGAGAGGGATCATGCTGCACGGGCAACACATCGTCTCTATATTTTACCCCAGGTTTTGTGCTGTGGAGAGGTATATCTCCATCCCTAGTATTTACCGGTCTTGGTATCAAAGCGAGAGGTGACAGTTACGTTTTATAAGTAATTGCCTTTGGCGTAGACATGGGGCGTAAGGGGTTGGCTTTTACTGTGGGAGACACCTACAGGTGTCATTGATCAGCTACCGCCAGTCTCAAGCTGGACAGCGCCCGGCCAATTGGGTGCTGATCTGCCACAGTCTGTCTGCTTCAATGGGTGCTTAGGGCTAGGAAGAAATCTTAATCGTAGGCTGTAAAACCAATGAACCAGGTACAACTAAAAAGAAAAGTAGAAACCGCAAGCTACAGTTTGCAACCTGGAACGTAAGAACCATGTGTTCAGGACTTTCCACTGACCTGAATAATATTGACGACGTGAGAAAAACGGCTGTGATTGGTGCGAACTCAGTCGTCGTAATATTGATATTGCTGGATTGTAGGAGGCTCTATTCGCTGAGTAAGGGTCACTCAGGGAAAACAATTACACCTTTTTTGGAAGGGTAGTGAGCAGGAAGACAATAGGCAACGTGGTGTGGGCTTTGCTGTGAAGAATTCGCTACTGGGAATGATTGAAATTCCAGCTGGAGGTAATGAAAGACTATTATCCCTGCTCTTGGCAAACACTTGTGGTTTTGCCACCATTATCATTGCATATGCACCAACACTCCTCTGATGATGAATTCGTTCTATGAAGAGGTAGACTCTGTGATCAAGGCAGTCCAAAATATGACTACATTTATATGCTCGGTGATTTCAATGCTCGTGTGGGTAATGACACGAGTTCATGACCAGTGTGCCTTGGAAAATACAGCTTCGGTCGTATGAACGACAATGGGTAAAGGCTGCTGGAGCATTGCACCAGAAATGACATATGTATTTCAAACTCCTTTATAAAAAACAAAACAAGAACTGCATAAGGTCACATGGAAACATCCAAAATATGGCCATTGGCATCAACCTTACTTCATCATCACACGGAGACAACATCTGAACCAAACATCATTAACTCGAAGTCACCACATTGCTGATAGTGATACGAATCATTCATTGATTGTTGCAAGGGTTAGATTTGGACCAAAAAGAATCTACACAGCTAAACACAAATTCAGCCCCATGATATACTATTATTAACACCCACGACCCTGATAAGTGCTCTGAGATCCAACAGCAACGTGAAGACTCTTTTAATGATGCATCAGAAAATTGTACAGCAAGTGAAAAGTATAGTAAACGTAAGGAAACTCATTATAAAACAGCAGTAGGGGTTTACGGCACTGTGTATCATAAGAGACAGGACTGATTTGCGGCAAACTACAGACACTGTAGCTTTTGATTGATAAAAAGAAAATAGCTCTCAAAAGAAACAAGGAAAGAACACTGCGTTTCACTCTCAGTGAGCTGAAGCAAGCTAGGAAAGATGAGCAAAAGGCTGCAAAGCGTGTGCAAATGACTATTGGATCAAGTTATGTGAGTCCATTCAAAATGCAAGTAATAAGGGAAACATCAGAAGCATTTATGAAGGGATAAAAGAAAGCCTGTTGTCCAATGATCAAAAGAAGTGCACCACTGAAAACCTTGACTGGGGAAATCATCACTGATAAGAAACAGCAAATAGATAGATGGGTAGAGCACTATTTGGAACTTTACTCAAGTGAGACCAAACTAGCGGATGATGCCTCAACGCCACAAAAACCCTGCCAACTCCTGACCACCTGGATACACTCCCCCCCATAACAGAAGTTAAGTGTGCTATAAATGAACTTGCATCTCACAAGGCTCCAAGTAAGGATTGGACACCATTGGGACTAGAACACAGACTGGATCCACAATTCTGGTGATTGTGTGCGATAGTGAAACATGGCCATCCTTGCCTACTAGCACGGCACACGATGAACAACTGGATATGTCTACATGTTGTGTAAATGTGAAAACGTCTTGATCTTGAATGCCCTGATTAAACAAACTGCGATGTTAATCCATATATTCTGTCATTATTTTGTTTTTGCCTACCATACGAATCAGAATGGCTTCATCATGAGTGAGTCGTTTAAGCAATATGCATGATAATACAGTGAAATCTCGGTTTTCGTTGAGTTAGGTTTTTGTCGATTTGGGTTTTGATCGAATTTTTTTTCAGCGTAACATTTGTCTTGGTTTCCGTTCTTTGCCTCGGATTTCGTCGGAGTGCCTCACGTGGCCACGCCACTAATTTTACAAAAACAAAGGGACCTACGCGTCGTTCTGTTCAGTTTGGCGTTGTTTCTTGTTGAAGTGAGCATCACTTTGCTAATTAGTTAACCGTTTCCTTTTAGCCCCATCATGAGATCAAAGAAAGTTTCCAGAGCCAGCAGCCAGCTCTTCGAAGAAGTAGGACAGGAACACGATCGAGTTGAAGAAGGAAATCACTGAGAAATACCAGAGCGGCATTAACATTGCTGAAATCGGCAGCATTTATGTGAAGTCGCCATCCACGATAAGTTGTATTGTGGCGAAAAGGGAAACAATAAAGGAGGCTGATGTAGCGAAAGGTGTGAATATGCCAACGAAACAGAGATTGCAATCATGTGAACATTTCGAACAGTTATTATCAATTTGGATAAATCAAAAACAGGTAGCGATTCTGTTTCGGCGGAAATCTATGTGAAAAGGTCAGACTGATGTATGCCGACCACTGAAAATGCCTTGGACGGATGTTAGTGTACTTAGTGATTTTAAGGCCAGCAGAGGATTGTTTGGAAAAACAAAACTCAAGAGGCGCACTGGACATACTAAGACAAGAAGACCAAAAGGGATCTGACCCCAGATAATGCCTTGATCCCTAAGGTAATAAGTGGAGGGAGATTCCTCTTCCAAACAATAATATCTGCACCTCCCTCTCCCCTCCTCGTTGTCTTCATTACGATAAGAATACTATTCGTGTAGGTAAATGACATGCTTAATGTTAATTTATTCATTTCCATCTAGTCTTGTATTTATCAGTTTATATTAATTTCTTCTTGTTTCTTAGTATTAAACACTATATTTATTCTCTACAAAATGTGTAATTGGTATTATTTTTGGAAGTGTCTAGAACGAATTAATTGGATTTACATTCATTCATATGAAAATAATTGAATCGGTTTTCGTCGGTTTCGGATTTCGCAGATTGTTTTCGGACAGATTAACGACGAAAACTGAGGTTTCACTGTATACACAAACGAATGCGCTGGCTTATGAAATTGTAGACACGTTAGGTATGATCGCAACTGACTAAAGCTTACCGGAATAAACTGTGATGCTGTTCTACCCAATTTCTGAATGCACACGGCTGGCTGCCAATTCTGCTGCAGTAACATTGTAATATTCTCTCCAATGGTGCCAGTAATACGAAATTTGTCTATTCCACCTCTTGCACCACTGGTGCAAGGTGATGTAAATGTTGACTTATCAAATACAATTTTCTGACAGAATGTTCCTGCAGAAAGAGGTGATAGAAATTAAATTTAAAACAAAACTGAAACCATCATGTTTATCATTAAAATAATAAAGTTAAAAAAAAAACAAACAATGACTACCAAACTAATTATAGTATCCATTGCAGAGAAACAGACATTGAATTTTTAAACTTAATTCAGCGAAGCAAAATTTGCAAGCATTTATGATGGGTTAACCTTCACTAAATGTTTCATTTCATTTGCCCTGATTATACATTGCTAATGCCCCTATCGGAAACAATCGTTATGTTAAATACAGGTTTGAAAATCTAGGTGACAATAAACCCCTAATATTTAACATTAAATGCAATATCACGTACTGCAGTCTTATCGATTCTAATGGCTGTGGAAATGTGGTTTCTGGGGAAAATGCAAAGAATACCATGGACTAACAGAAAAACCAATGAACAAGTCCTTCAAGAAACAATTTAAGATCGTAACTGATTAGAGTCATTAGACGTAGACAGTCAAAATTATTTGAGCATATTATGAGAAGAAATGACTTGGAGAACTTGGTGATAACTGGCAAGATTGAAGGGAAGAGACAAGGGGAAAACCGAGAAGTAAATACCTGAATGGATTGGCCACGTGGCATAGTCGAGACAGGTACACGGAGCTGATCTACGACTCTGGTGATCGAGTGAGATGGCAGAACATGACTGCCTACGCTTATCGGCATGGCACATGATGGATGGATTTAACAATAAATTAAAATGCACAGTCATCAATTCTGCACCAAATCCTCAATTTAAGATGTACACGTCTGCTAAACATAATTGTTTTTCTTCTACAGTTCCTTTAAATATTGCTTCAATGAACAGATGCAGTAATACAGAGGAATGTTTTCAAGGCCCATATCAATGGAATTTTAAAAGACTTCTGAATTATATATATATATATATATATATATATATATATATATATATATATATATATATATATATATATATATATATATATATATATATAGGGAGGTTCATTTGAAACCCGTTCCAATGGCTTTATTACAAATGCATGAAAGAAACATTAACATGTGTGGTAGAATTAAACAAAGCATTCAGTTTGAATTGTGTACCATAGGTTTGTCAGAAGAAGTCGCCGTAAGCATTCAGGCAAGCACCCCATTGCTTAGGGCGGCGGCGAATGCCGTCGGCAAAAAAAGATTGTTGTTGCTCACTGAACCAATTGGTTATCACGTTCATTACGTCTGCATCTGTGTGAAATCGTTGCCCCCTGAGAGCTTTTTTTTTAGAGGTACGAACAAATGAAAATCACATGGTGACAAATCAGGATTATAGACTGGATGTTGCAAAATTTCCCACTTCTTCCTTATTAATTCTTCTGCACAATATTTGCGACATGCGGATCGAGCATTATCGTGCAACAAAATCACACCGCGAGAAAGCATGGCGGATCAGTTTACTCTTGATGAATTTTTGCACCTTTTCTAGTGTTTGCAAGTAGTGGGTAGAGTTGATGTTGACACCAGATTCTTTAAAGACGGCTAACAATAGCCCTTCATGGTCACAAACTGTGCTCAGCATAACCTTACCAGCTGAAACCTGTAACTTGGATATTTGTTTGTGTGTGGCTTTTGGTGATCTAGCATGCTTTCATTGCATGCTCTCTCTTTTGCTGCTCGGCTAAAAGTGGTGACACCATGACTCATCGCCTGCCACTATGAGGAAGATAAATGCATCACCCTGCACTCTGTAACCCAGCAAGTGGTCACACACCATCTCATGCATTCCTCTTTTTGGTGGTCGGTCAGCATCCGTAGTACCCACTGTGAACACGTCTTCCGATATTGCAGTTTCTTACCAACTTGAATTGTCCCAATTGACACATCAAATTCTTTTGTTTGCGAACGTATTGCAAACAATGGTGACAATGGTTCATCTCTACTGCCGCATTAATTTGGCGATGGTTTTTTCTGTTGCAACAATATGCGCTTGACTCGGCCGTCGAAGATCTGTCGTGAACTGACGTCCTTTCCGAAACATTCGTGCCCAGTCTGTCACTGTTGTCTTCGACACACATTTGTTACCGTACGTTGCATACATTCTTCGATGAATGTCCACTGGTCGACATCCTTCAAACGAAAGAAATTAAATCACCGCTCTTTAAGCTTCTTTGAAAGGATTTTGGATCAACCCAGCCATTTTCTCAACTGTTCAGAAACAGAACCTATGCATCATGGGACGATAAGCACGTGCTCTTTTATTCATTGGTCAGTACTTATCACATGACTATGACATGATCATGTTCAACGTACGCAATTACGCGCGTTGCGGCACGAACGGATTTCAAATCAACGCCCCTTATATGTATGTGTGTATATATATATATATATAAACTGAAGAAGGGACCTACGCGTAGAGATATATATATAGAGAGAGAGAGAGAGAGAGAGAGAGAGAGAGAGAGAGAGAGAGTAAACCTTAGATTAACCCGTCAATGTCAGGCAACAGATCTTTGACGGATAACCAAATAGCCGGATAATAGAAATATATTAATACATATGTACAGTAATTTGATTTCACTTGCGGACTTGGGACAAAAATTAAAATAAAATCCTTTAAAGGTGAATATTGCATACAAATTGCACTTAATTTTACAAAATGATCAATATACACTTAAAAATTAGAGTAGTAATGTACAGAAATGTATTGTACCTACTACACACCTGCGTTACTTAAAAATAATATGTCATCTCCTTCTGTATCTTTGAGGATCTAGATTTCAACACGGCGATGTTCCATATCTTACACAGAAGTAGTGTCTGTGTGTTATATGCCCCCTCTTGCATTTTAAACCAGTCGATGCACTTTGATAACGTGGTTTCTTCTGAGTGGCTAGGTGTATGTTTCTGATTAAGAGCTGATCCTTCATAGTCATCAGTTTCTTCTTCTTCAGTGGTAGGCTATACTAGAAACAATGTCATCATAGTTCCAAATGTCAAAGCCTCCATCCATTTTGTCACATTGAAACCAATCCTGTTACTTCTTGCAGGCGTATTATTTTCACTGTTTAGTCCTACATTGTTGCACAATTTCGTCACGATTAACAGTCTCAGTTCCGACGATTAGTCACTTCCGCCATTATACAGTACAGTCACTTACAACTTTAAACAGTAGGGTGTAAAAGTAAACAGCGGACACTTTTATGGATGTCGGTTTATTGATACTCAAACATGATTTTAAAAACTAAGACGGATAACAGAAACTGCAGGTAAACGAGCGATGGTTAATCGATCTCTTACTATATATATATATATATATATATATATATATATATATATATATATATATATATATATATATATATATATATATATATATATATATATATATATGACTGGCAGGCACCTAACCGTCTTGACAGACGATAGTTTGTAAAGTGGAGTTATACCTATCCTTAAGACAAGTACTGAGAAGAATTTACAGACCATATGTTTCTCATGCAGCATGATCCCTCTCTCGACCGTTCAAGTTTACTCCAGAGGGAAAGTAAGGCCAATACGTCTTAAACAAGACAAGCTGCATAAGCTATATATATATATATATATATAGGTGTGACAGTGAGGAAAATAGCTTTCCCAAACCGTCAGAATACAGACCGATATATTGTTAGAATTTGAAAGTTTAAAGACATCTACCTCGATTTGCGGGAAGGAGGGCATCGACCTCAGGAGATGAGTTTATGTGCAATATTGCAGAAAATGGTCTGGTTACCGGGTTTTCCCTTGTAAATGAGGCCAAAGTTAACGTAGGTTTTGTCTAGAACTGTCAAGATACAAAGGTAGACACCGGCTGTTGTAGATCTATGGGGACAAATACGCCCGCTGACACACACACAAATAATAATGGTGGGGAGCCCGGACGTAGAATTAGGACTTTGAACTCGAATTAAGACGTTGCGATGTTATGCAGAATTTAGCATGCAGATTAGCCGAGCCATTCGCCGAGCCGATTCGTGGATCTCGAAAACGCGTGGTTACGGTAAGGCACCCACGTGACTTCAAGACGCAAAGCTACGCCAAATTTATTAGGATATATACACGGAACTCAGATAGTCAGAGAGAGAGAGAGAGAGAGAGAGAGAGAGAGAGAGAGAGAGAGAGAGAGAGAGAGAGAGAGGGGGGGAGAGAGAGAGAGAGAGAGAGAGAGAGAGAGAGAGAGCTGAGCAGCGGGACTCCGGGAACGGCGGACTTCTAACCCCTCAGGCCGTAGGGGTCCAGAAGGGATGAGATGCGGGGCTCCTGAGATGGCGGGTGTTCAAAACCCCATGCCCTTGACTACCAGAAGACGAGAAGTGTGACTTGAAAGGCGAACAGTGAGAGAGAGGGGAGAGAGAGAGAGAGAGAGAGAGAGAGAGAGAGAGAGAGAGAGAGAGAGAGAGAGAGAGAGAGCTGAGCAGCGGGACTCCGGGAACGGCGGACTTCTAACCCCTCAGGCCGTAGGGGTCCAGAAGGGATGAGATGCGGGGCTCCTGAGATGGCGGGTGTTCAAAGCCCCATGCCCTTGACTACCAGAAGACGAGAAGTGTGACTTGAAAGGCGAACAGTGAGAGAGAGGGAGAGAGAGAGAGAGAGAGAGAGAGAGAGAGAGAGAGAGAGAGAGAGAGAGAGAGAGAGAGAGAGAGCTGAGCAGCGGGACTCCGGGAACGGCGGGCTTCTAAGCCCTCAGGCCGTAGGGGACCCGAAGGGATGAGATGACGGGTGTTCAAAACCCTCATGCCCTTGACTATCAGAAAATGAGAAGTGTGACTTGAAAGGCGAACAGGTGTACATACCAAAGTTCGTCTGGAGCACAGGGAGAAGAGGCATGACGAGCGAGTCTGTGAATGGAATCGATCTGGGTAGAGACGCCACAAGGAAGAGGCATGACGAGCGAGTCTGTGAATGGAATCCATCTAGGTAGAGACGCCACAAGGAAGAGGCATGACGAGCGAGTCTGTGAATGGAATCCATCTAGGTAGAGACGCCACAAGGAAGAGGCATGACGAGCGAGTCTGTGAATGGAATCCATCTAGGTAGAGACGCCACAAGGAAGAGGCATGACGAGCGAGTCTGTGAATGGAATCCATCTAGGTAGAGACGCCACAAGGAAGAGGCATGACGAGCGAGTCTGTGAATGGAATCCATCTAGGTAGAGACGCCACAAGGAAGAGGGAATGCAGACTTGTAGAGCCCACAAAATGGTGGAAAGGCTGCCTGTGTTGGAGAACTACTTGTGTTAGAATATCAAGGGCCCTATATGGTGCATTTGACGAAAAGGGGTGGAACTATGGTTAGTGCCACTCTAGTGAACAAACTGAAATGTATGATATTATTGACACGTCTAGGACTTGTCTCAAAAGGAGAGTTATTGCTGCACGGCAGAGACTGCTCTCATAAGGGTGTGCAGACAGTGGATACACCGTGTTCTCTTAAATTTGCGGTCTTGAAACAACCAGATTACTGTCCAGACGTGGCGCCATTGGAATTTCATTATGTTGACCCTAGAGAGAACATTAGCGGCGACAGAGCTTTGTAGATGATGAGGTAATGGAGGCGGTGAAATATTTCTTTCATGTCATATCCATCATTTTTTCCTAGAAAGCACCAGCAAGCTAGTATTCAGGTGGCTCAAGTGTGTTGCCAGGCATGGGAACTATGTTGAGAAATAACATATATAATTCCTTATTTACACTACGGTACAAACGTCATTCGTACAATTCCCTCATACAATAATGAACACTTTGCTTCAATTACAAACCAGAAAAAAAAATGATATACATGTACAGGTCCAGGACATCTGATTCAATATAAAATATATTGTATTGTGAAAACGCAATACAAGAATCAAGTGAAAACAATCTTAAAATGTAATTTCATCTACATTGAAAGAAAACACTGAAAAACATCATAAACCTACTTGGATCATCCCCATGCTAAACAATGTTGGAAACACAGGTTAACTTTTCAAATAAATATACAATAAAGCTGTGGAAAAGAAGAACATGTCCTCCAAGAAACAGAGCTATAGATGGTAGATGTCTAGAAATAAGGCCTTGAAAAAGCAATTAAATTAGAACAATATGCACACCAATGATAAAGAGACAACCATGTTATGGGATTATATGGTGGGAAGATAGGTACTGGGGAACATTGTGATCAGGTAAATATGTAATATAAGATCTAAGACTCATCATTATAGTACTTGGGACATGTCCACACTACTTCTTCATCTTCTCCATTAAAGAATAAGCACAACCCACTACTGGCAACGCTGATGGTATTCCGGTACGAACCTTGGGTCTTGTTCACGTCAGATTGGAAGCACTAAACTCGAGTTTCGCTCTGGTTTCAGCTCGTCAGTAGTGCATATCCCTGACTAGAACCTGGAACGAACTTCAGATCACCGGCGTTTGAGGCGGGTTTGCAACCACTGACCTGCTCCTAAAGCTAGACGCGACCAAAGTATCGTACAAGAATAGTACAACGTCACCCATTGTAGGCTATAGCGCATAATTTGCCTGATTGCAGCGACTGACATCCGTCAATCAATGTGATCCCAAATTATCAGATCTTCTCGATCTGGCAAGGCACACCAGGCGCCTAAGTTCCAACGAGCAATAATCAAATTGATTTCTTTAGTTGTTTCGGGGTTTGGGGTTTGAAGATTAAGCAAAACCCACTACTGGCAACGCTGATCATATTCCGGTACGAACGTTGGACCTTGTCCGCGTCACATTGGAAGCACTAGTCTCTAGTTTCGGTCTCGTTTGAGCTCGTTAGTAGTGCATATCCTTGACTGGACCCGGGAACGAACTCCGGATCACTGGCATGT
Organism: Cepaea nemoralis; assembly: GCA_014155875.1. Classification (NCBI taxonomy): domain Eukaryota; kingdom Metazoa; phylum Mollusca; class Gastropoda; order Stylommatophora; family Helicidae; genus Cepaea; species Cepaea nemoralis. The sequence continues at coordinate 80,641 of JACEFZ010011073.1, forward strand.
GAGGCGGGTGTGCAAATACTGACCATGTGACTCACGCTAGATGCGACCAAATTATCATTCTAGAATATCACGACACAGTCTTATAAAAAGAAAATGGTACTGGATAGTCTAATCCCCGCTTCTAATGGTGACAAGGGGAAATATTGTCATTACAATTGACCCAGAACATAAGGAGAGCTATTTGTGGAGCGACTGTTGCTGGATGTTACACAATAAACACATTCCACGACATGTTTGAAGCTACCATGTAATGTTTACTAGTTTGACTACCGCATGGACAAATATTAAGACATTACTGAAAACCATTCAAGGTTTGTTTCATTAATGTTGTTTATGTCACCTTACTGTACTTACCTGCCATACAAGTTGCCACAAGCATTTGAATAATTAGCTTCATAATGTCTCATCCGTGGTCTACAGTTCTGCCTGATGTCTCTTTAGGATAATGATCTGAAATCTATAGAAGAATACATTTGCTTAAATTGCAGTCTCTACGTAAATGAACACAAATGACTCACATGCATGCAACAGTGAGTGATAGTTAGTTGTACGTCCCTTGCAAGACTTTGCAACCAACACTAGCATTTAGTTGTTTTTTTTTTTTTTTTAGTTTATGTTTTATTTTGGTGATTTGCTAAGCAATACCTCCAGGGGAAACACCGACACAGAAAAAGGGAGATATGATATTGCCTGTAAAAATCATCATGCTCCACATGTGTTGTCGATCATTGTGGGGACGAATAGTTTACATTACAACGCCCGATGGGTGATACAGGATAGTGTCATTCCTTGTGATTGTATAATTCGTGTGATGTCGTCAATCCATTTTCTTCTCGGGCGCGCGTATGCGCTCGTATAAGATTGTGCATGCAACTCATGGTGTTGCATACTAACGAGATGGCCGAACCATTTGATCTTCTGCCATTCAATAAATGTGGCACACGGTGTTAATTCCACTGTCTGTCTGATAACATCATTTCTTACTCTGTCTCTGATAGTTAAGTTGGCAAATCTTCTCAAACATCTCACTTTGCACAGGTTCATTTTGCTTAGTTGTGATTTTGATAATGTCCATATGTGACATTGGTGGCATTTGGTTGGTGTGAATATGCTATTTATTATATTTCGTTTTGCGGACATAGGTATGTTTGGATGTTTCGGAGTGGGCGAAAATTGATATATAAGCACACTTGCTTGTTGTGATATGATTTAGAGTTTTATATCTATTATGCCACCTTCTGTAATCATACTTCCTAGTTATGTGACAATACATGATATAATTCGAATCTATTATGCCACCTTCTGTAATCATACTTCCTAGTTATGTGACAATACATGATATAATTCGACTCGAGAAAACATAGACTAATTGCAACATTCGGATGACTTATGGGCATGTTCTGAGTGCTGTGACATTGGCGTTGAATAAACATGCTGACCTTTGCTGACACTGTACAACAGTAATGACAGATCTGATACAAGTAACTTGATGTACTCATGGGTGTGCTATCATCGTGTATGCGTGATTCCAAATGTCAGATTCTTGTTTTTTGCAGGGCATCGCCGTAAACTCCATCATTTTAACCTGTTTGCGAATTTAAGGGCAATTTTACATTCTTTCATGTGCCATTGCTTTATTAACGACAGATGGTCACTCCTGGTGAATATCAATGGAGGCTGATGTAGAATATTGTATGCGGGATTGGACGATCTCCTTAGTTGCCTCTAAGTCACAGACGCCGATATGTTAAATTTACGCAATGACCCCCCCCCCCCTCTCTCCCCTCCCCCCTTATACCTAGACTATTCACATAAACTCTAGACAGCCATTTCTTAGAATATCGTGGGTCCAGATCCAGACAACAAATACTGGCATTCTTTAAGACATGTACATCTAAGAGAATTACTCATAAACAACACCATAACTCGAAAACATTTAAACGCTACAGCAATGTAAATAATAATAATAATACAAAAAGTTGGTTGTATTTCAGGTGGAGTAGGCAGAGATTAATCAAAACTGCCGTGGAAACAAGACTCTCACTCTGGGCATTGCAATGCATACGGTAGGGGACTGCCAAGGAGCTGGCGTAGGGTAAAGTACCACCCAGTTCAGGTGACCTAGAGTCTTGCACATTTCAATGACAGACGTGATGATCGAGTGGATTGTGAACCACTCTGCCGGAAGTAAGCTGAACGAAGGTCAAGCACGGACTACAGGTCCGTGAGAGATCATTCACGTCTGGACCGCGTTCGAGGTCGGACGGGAAATGGCATATGGCAGAGCTCCATCTGGCCGTCACGTTTGTACAGATGGAGTGTTTGTGAATTTGTGGACGAATGTCGACGTCAGTGATTGTTCGAGCGAAAGATGTACAAGATGAGATCGAGTGCAAGTATTATTGTTTTAGTGGCATTGATGCGACATATGTTTTAAAAGAAAGACAGAATACACCGTGTGAAAACACATGCAGCTGTCGTGTTATGAAGAAGTTATTGTTAGCGTAGTGTTGACTGTTATGTGATATATACGTGGTGATTTAGAGAAGGTAGAAAGAGTATTACTACCCATCAACTCCAGGGCAAATAAGAACAACAATCGAACATAAATAATACAAAGGCCCATCTACCTGGAGACAGTAGAGTCAACAGTTACAGGTGCCGTTTTTCGTTAGCAACTGGGTAACATCATCTCATCCATCGGCAACACAGAATAGCTCAGTGGCAGTAGAATCGCCAGTCGTAATCCATCCAGCAATAACGTATTCCCGACTCATTTGTGACTCATTTCGCTCTATGGAAATACAGTTCGTTTATGCCATCCTAATGCCTATCTCGCTCTTGGCAAGGACCTAGCGAAGGATCAAGACTATTGCCAGCGAGTTGTAATGAGAGTGACGTTCTGCAAGACCTAGACTACATTATGATGTTGATACAAGATGATACTGATATAAACAGGCTCTGGCAGTAATTTTTTGTTACTGCAATAAATATCTCCTTTTACTTGCACATGGTAGACGGTGTTTCCTCAGAAAATGCATACTTTGTCATATATATAAAAAGTTATTCCATGCTTGAATCTTGACAGAAGTTGGGTCCTGTACAAATCTTCAACAGAAAAACTATGTGCTATTTTATTTATACATCCGATAGTTATAGCAGTGTGTCATTGAGAGTACTTTCGCAGTCAGACAGAAATTGATATCATCAGTTTGTGTGACCATCCCCTTTCGGTGCCTGTAATCTGCAGTGCCACTGTAAATGATGTCAGTCCTCGAGTCAATTAATCCAGTTTCATAATTTTAATTGGTACACCAGCAGATCCCACCCACCCCAACATATCTCCTAGAATCGACACTGTTGCAGACGTGCGAATGTTGTACGGGAATAATTCAGTTTCCAACATATCTTACAAGCAGTTAGTCTATTTTGTGGCAAGAAACTGTCAATGAGATTGATTGATTGATTGATTGATTGATTGATTGATTGATTTAGGAACCGACATCACAGCATTCGGGGCATTCCCATAAGCGCTCCGTCCCCATCCTCAGCAATATATATATATATATACTAGCTGACCCGGCCCGGCTTCGCCCAGACCCTGGTGGGGAGCATCTCATTTAATTCATATAAGTAGTCATATAAGTTCTCGTTCCGACTATCTATCTGTCTGTCTGTACATGCCATTCCATATTCTTTGTGTATTTTCATCTTTCACATTATCATTTTGTATGTATGACACTTGACTTTATCATGTATAATATAACATTACTGTAATGTGAGTGAGAGCGCTAGTGAGTGAGAGAGAAAGAGAGAGAGAGAGAGAGAGAGAGAGAGAGAGAGAGAGAGAGAGAGAGAGAGAGAGAGAGAGAGAGAGAGAGAGTTGAATTGCATCACTAATTTTTAAGTTACAAAATGTATATGTACAATTTTTCTCCATTTTCTTTACAATTTTGCGACAATGCTCACGACAATCGTCACTGTATGTGTGTGTAAAGTGTGGGAGTTTGATCATAATAGTAGGTTGGGGGGATCGGGGGATGTGTGTGTGGATGGATTCGTGATGTGTGTGGGTGGGCGGGGTGGGTTTGTGTGGGTGGGTGGGGGATTTGTGTGTAGGTGCGTGCGAGATGTATGGGTGTATGGGGAGATGTGTTTGTGAGTGGGGATGTGTGTTTGTCTAGGTGGTTGTGGGTGAGTGGGTGGAGGAGGATATGTTGGTGGATGATTGATGGTGGGTTATGGGATGGGTGGGGGTATATGTGTGGGTGGGGAGATGTGGGTGTGGGGATATGTGGTGGGTGGGAGATGTGTGCAGGTGGGGGTGGTTGTGGGTTTGGGGATGTGTATGTGGGTGTGGGATGTTTGGGTGGATGGGTGGGGAGTGTGTGTGGGTGAGAGATGTGTGGGTGAATGTGTGTGGGGGATGTGTGTGGGTTGGGGGAGGGGTGCGTGATGAGTGTGGGTGATGGATTTGGAGATGTGTGTGTGGGTGGGGGATATGTCTGGCTGGGTGGGGGTGTGTGTGGCTGGATGGAGGATGTATGTGTGGGTAGTGAGGGTGACTGTAGTTGGGGGATGTGTGGATGGGTAGGAGATGTGTGGATAGATGTGTGTGTGGGTGAGGGATGTGTCTTTGGGATTGTGTGGGTGTGGTATTGTGTGGGAGGGGAGCTGGATGTGGATAAATGATGTTTGTGTGGGTGGGTGAAGGTGTGGTTGGGTTTGTGGATGGGTGAATGATGTGTGTGAGGGTGGGGGTAAGTTTGCTTAGATGGGTGGTTGGGATGTGTGAGTGTGGGTGGGTAGATAGGAGATGTATGTGTTGATGAGTGGGTAAGGGATGTGTGGGTGTTAGTGGTTGAGGGATAAGTACGTGTGTCTAGGGATGTGTGAGGGGATGAATGTATGGGTTGTGTGTGCGTGGATGGGAGGTGTGTGTTTGTGAATGGGGAATGTGTTGGTGGGTGGGGATGTGTGTGAGGGATGTTTGTATGGGTGGGGAGATTGTGCGTGGGTGGGGATGTGTGTGTATATGGGTAAGGGTGTGTGGTTAAGGGATGTGTGGCTGGGGGAATGGGTGGATGGAGGATGTGTGGTTGGGTGGAGGATGTGTGGTTGGGTAGAGGATGTGTGGGTGCGTGATTGTATATGAGTAAGGGTGCGTGGTTAAGGGATGGGTGGGTAGAGGATGGGTGGGTAGAGGATGTGTGGGTGGGTAGAGGATATGTGGGTGGGTGAGTGTGTGCAGGTTAGGAGATGGTGGGGGATGTTTGTAGGTGTGGGCTCGGGATAAGTGAGTGGGCTGGGGGAGATGGGAGATTATGTGGGTGAGTGCGGAATTTGTGTGTGGGTAGGTGCGGAGTATGTGAGTTGACGGGGAGATGTGTTTGTGGCTGAGGAATGTGTGTTTGGTTGGGTGGTTGGAGGTGTGTGGGTGGAGGAGGATATTGGGTGAGTGATTGTTGGTGGGAAATGGGACGGGTAAAGGATATGTGAGTGGGTGGGGAGATGTGTGTAGGTGGGGGATGTGTGGGTTATTGAATGTATGTGTGCTTGGGGTGTGGGTGGATGGGATGTGTGGTGGATGAGAGGTGTGTGTGGGTGGGGAGATGTGTAGGGATGTGGTGGATGGGTGAGGGAATGTATTGTATGTGTGTGTGGTTGGAGTGAATGGGGGATGTGTGGGTGGGTGGTGGATGTGTCTTATAACATAGTAATATGCATTGTTTATGTTTACAAAATTCATGTGACAATGTTTTTTTCCTATGCACTGTTCATGAAAGAAAGATGAGTGATTGGAAGGGCCGAATGTAAGACGGGCCTGCGTGCCCAATTTGTTACCCTTTGAAAATAAAGTTCGTTCGTTCGTTCGTTCGTTCGTTCGTTCTGTCTGACCCGGCCCGGCATCGCCCAACTCCTGGTGGGGAGCATCTCATTTAATTCATATAAGTAGTCATATAAGTTCCCGTTCCCGACTGTCTGTCTGTCTGTCTGTCTGTCTGTCTATCTATCTATCTATCTATCTGTCTGTCTGTCTGACCCGGCCCAGCCCATGGTCGAGAGCATCTCATTTAAATTATATAAGTAGTCATATAAGATCCCGTTCCCCACTATCTGTCTGACTGTCTGTCTGTCTTGGGTAAATGTAGGAGGGAGGAGGAAGAGGGAGGTGGAGGAGGGAAGAGGACGGAGGAGGAGGGAGGAGACAGGAGGAGTAGGGAGGAATAGGAGGGAGGAGGAGGGATTAGGAGGAGGAGGGAGGAGTAGGGTGGTGGAGGAGGCGAGGAGGAGGGAGGAGGAAGAGGGAGGAGGAGGGAGAAGGAGAGAGGAGGAGAACGCAGGAGGAGAAGGGAGCAGGAGGAAAGAGAGGGAGGAGGAGGGAGAGGGAGGAGGAGGGAGGAGGAGGAGAGAGTAGGAGGAGGGAGGAGGCGGAGGGAGAAGGAAGAGGGAGGAGGAAGAGGGGAGAAGGAGGAGGGAGAAGGAGGAGAAGGAGGGGAGGAAGAGGAGGGAAGAGGAGGAGGGGGAGGAGGAGGGAGGAGGAGGAATGTGAAGGGAGGAGGAGGGAGGAGGTAGAGGGAGGAGGAGGGAGGAGGAGGAGGTAGAGGGAGGAGGAGGGAGGAGGAGGAGGGAGGAGGCGGAGAGGGAGGAGGAGGAAGGAGGAGGGGGAGGCGTGAGGAGGAGGGAGGAAGAAGGAGGAGGGGGAGGAGGAGTGATGAGGAGGAGGGAGGAGGAGGAGGGAGGAGGAGGGATGAGGAGGAGGGAGGAGGAGGAAGAGGGAGGAGGAGGAATGTGAAGGGAGGAGGAGGGAGGAGGTAGAGGGAGGAGGAGTGAGGAGGAGGAGAGGGAGGAGGAGGGGAGGAGAGGAGGAGAGGGAGGAAGAAGGAGGAGGAGGGAGAAGGAGGGATGAGGAGGAGGAGGGAGAGGAGGAAGAGGGAGGAGGAGGAATGTGAAGGGAGGAGGAGGTAGAGGGAGGAGGAGGAGGAGGAGAAGGGAGGAGGAGGGATGAGGAGGAGGGAGGAGGGGAAGAGGGAGGAGGAGGAATGTGAAGGGAGGAGGAGGGAGGAGGTAGAGGGAGGAGGAGGAGGGAGGAGGAGGAGTGAGGAGGAGGAGAGGGAGGAGGAGAGGGAGGAGGGGGAGGAGGGAGGAGGAGGGAGGAAGAAGGAGGAGGAGGGAGAAGGAGGGATGAGGAGGAGGAGGGAGGAGGAGGAAGAGGGAGGAGGAGGAATGTGAAGGGAGGAGGAGGAATAGGGAGGAGGGGGAGGGGAAGAGGAAGAGGGTAGGAGGAAGAGTGGAGAGGAGGAGGGAGGAGATAGAGGGAGGAGGAGGAGGGAGGAAAAGTGTGGAGGGAGGGAGGAGAGAGGAGGAGGAGGGAGGAGGTAGGAGGAGGAGGAAGAGGGAGGAGGAGGGAGGAGAAGGAAGGAGGAGGAAGAAGGAGGAGGAAGAGGGAGGAGGATGGAGGAGGAAGAGGGAGGAGGAGGAAGGAGGAGGAAGAGGAAGGAGGAGGAAGAGGGAGGAGGAGGAAGAGGGAGGAGGAGGAGGAGGAGAGGAGGGAGGAGGAAGAAGGAGGAGGAAGAGGGAGGAGGAGGGTGGAGGAGGAAGAGGGAGGAGGAGGAAGGAGAAGGAGGGAGGAGGAGAAGGAGGAGGAGGAGGAGGAGGGGAGAGGAGGAGGGAGGAGGCAGAGGGAGAAGAAGGAAGGAGGAGGAGGAAGGAGGGAGAGGAAGGAGGGAGAATGAGGAGGGGAGGAAGGAAAGGGAGGTGGAAGAGGAGGAGGAGGGAGGAGGAAAGATGTAGGGGGAGGAGGAGGTAGAGGGAGGAGGAGGAGGAAGGAAAGGGAGGAGGAAGAGGAGGAGAAGGAGGAGGAGGGTGGAGGGAGGAGGAGGAGGTAGAGGGAGGAGGAGGGAGGAGGTAGGAGGAGGAAGAGGGAAGAGGGAGAAGAAGGGAGAAGGAGGAGGGAGGATGATGAGGGAGAAGGAGGCAGGAGGAGGAGGGAGGCAGGAGGAGGAGGAGGGATGAGGAGGGAGAGGGAGGAGGAGGGAAGATGAGGGAGGAGGGGGAGGAGGCGGAGGGAGTAGGAGGGAGGAGGATGGAGGAGGAGGGGAGAGGAAGAGGGAGAAGGAAGAGGGAGAAGGAGGAGGGAGGAGGGATGAGAGGGAGGAGGAAGAGGAGAAGGGTGGAGGGAGGAGAAGAGAGGAGGAGAGAGTTCGCCATTCCGAATTCATACTCGTCTAGTTCTTCCCTTCTACACGACTGTAGATAACTTCCTTACACATAAAAAGATGAATTGTTATTGATATTGCCGTGGCATGGAGGAATATCAGCAGCAGAGTTGATCCAAAAAACCAAAGACTGAGATCTACGGAGAGCCATGAACGCCTACGCCAGCCGGCACGGCACTTGATGATGATGATTGCCGTGTGACGATTCTGTGTAGTCACGTCATTTTCTTCCCTTTCCCTAGCGTTTTGGTTCGGGGATTCTTTCATCATCATCATCATATATTTACGTACGTATTTTGGGAGGGGGAGGAGGGAGGAGGAGGAAGAAGAAACAAAAAACTATGACAGTTGACAGCTCTGGAATGAAAGGAAGGCGTGTAGAAAATTTCATCTCAATCGGATGGGCCGTTCGCGAACAAATAAAGGACATACATATATATTTACATATATATTTACATACATACACTTTGTTTTATATATATAATATATATATATATATATATATATATATATATATATATATATATATATATATATATATATATATATATATATATATATATATATATATATATATATATATATATATATATATATATATATATATAAGGGTACTGACTTATTGTAAACTTATTGTAGTTTAGAATTTGAGCAAGTCAGGCAGCGAATTGGATGTTGCCCTGTTTAAATACATACAATAGAGTCACTGAACACTTGAGGCTGCTCGTTATGATGGCTGCTATGGAAAGGTGGGTGTATTGAATTTACTCATATTGTCTTCTGAAGGTGATTGCAGATAAAAACGAAGAAGAAAAATATGAAGCAGAAGAAGAAGAAGACACTTACATGTCAATAACTATGGTAAAATAAGTGACGCGGTAGTTTATTGTTGACTAATCTTTAACATCAACCAAACCAGGACATGAAAGGAAAGAAACAACAAGCTGACATGATTCCTAAATGACACTCAAGCAAGTAAATGTAACGATAATAGGTAGTAATACATTTTGTTTCCTTGATTATTCATCATATTTAATGATGTATGGTTGTCCGTTACGTTTAACAATAAAGTGACCTGTCAAACTGCTTAAATTAAATTGCTTGTGACATTAACTTTGGCTAATATTTCTGTCATTACTTGTGAATGTATTTCCTAGAGCATCGATAGTTGCTTGTCAATGTACTGCTCATACTACTGTAATAGACTGTCTGGGATGTTGTAACAGAGTGTGTAAGATAATATAGATGATTGGCCCTATGTTATAATACATCACATCACCTAACAGACAGAATACTGGAATCAGTTATCTCTGGCCACATAATTTATTAGGTAGAGTAATATATTGAGATATTAGCCGGGACTATTTTATTAAGGTTGAAAGTTACGGTAATATTATTTATCATCTAAAAGCCCATTTTAGAAGTATAAACACGTAAGGATGATGACAAAAGTTAGTTTTCTGTGTTTGGTTGCATTAGTGTGTGCCCATTTTTGTTCGACATTATCTGAAGGTAAGTATAATTGTTTCATTAATGTGCTGTCTGTCAGTCAGTGGGTTAGTTAGTTAGTTCGTCAGTTAGTTAGTTAGACATACAAAGATAATTAGTTAGTTAGTTAGTTAGTTAGTTAGTTAGTTAGTTCGTTCGTTCGTTCGTTCGTTAGTTAGTTAGTTAGTTAGTTAGTTAGTTAGTTAGTTAGACAGACAAAGATAATTAGTTAGTTAGTTAGTTAGTTATTTAGTTAGTTAGTTAGTTAGTTAGTTAGTTCGTTCGTTCGTTCGTTCGTTAGTTAGTTAATTAGTTAGTTAGTTAGTTATTTCATTCGTTCATTCGTTCGTTCGTTCGTTCGTTCGTTAGGTAGTTAGTTAGTTAGTTAGTTAGTTAGTTAAGTAAGTAAGTTAGTTAGTTAGTTATTTAGTTTGTTAGTTAGTTAGTTAGTTAGTTAGTTAGTTAGTTAGTTAGTTGGTTGGTTGGTTAGTTGGTTGGTTAGTTAGTTAGTTAGTTAGTTAGTTAGTTAGTTAGTTAGTTAGTTAGTTAGTTAGTTAGTTAGTTAGTTAGTTAGTTAGTTAGTTAGTTAGTTAGTTACAAGTGGGAAAAATGGAAAATGTAGACCAAGAGAAACACTGCTGGATTAACTAAGACAGTAGTGTGAAGGGACATCATCATCAGAATGGATCCAGAAGATCAAAGACCGAGATATGTGGACAGATAGACAATAAGGCTGTTGCTATGCATTGAGCAGTCGCCCTGAACGTTCTGGAGGGCAAGATCTCCCCCCCCCGTTTTTTTCAAAAAATTGGGGGGGGGCCCCCCCTAACCCCAAATGCTCAGAGATTGAAGGCTAAGACCAAAATTAGGAGGGTACTGATCAGAGAGTTGCTTTTTGCAGATGATGCTGCATTTACGACCCACTCTGAGGAAGAATTGCAATGTCTACTATCTGCATTCTCCAATGCTTGTTCTAAATTTTGGTTTAACAATTAGCAAAAAGAAGACACAGATTATGTCACAAGGTGCACAGGGGGGACCATCAATCTTTATTGACGACGCCGAACTAGAGATAGTAGACCATTTTACATATCTAGGATCAGTGGTAAATAGAAAATTATCCCTAGATCAGGAAATCAACATCCGGATTGGAAAGGGCAGCAACAACAATGAACGGGTTAAAAAAAGAGTCTGGGAGAACAGGAAGCTTACTGCCAAAACAAAAGTCCTTGTCTATCAAGCCTGTGTCCTTAGTACTCTTCTCTATGGCAGTGAAACCTGGACAACTTACTCACACCAAGAGAACAATTTAAACAGCTTTCATATGCGGTGTCTGCGAAGAATTCTTGGTATTAAGTGGCAAGACAAAATCACAAATACTGAAGTATTGGAAAGATCAGGTTGTGTGACAGTTTATTCCATGCTCAGTCTTCGTAGACTTAGATGGATAGGACATCTTAGGAGGATGGATGATGGTAGAATACCAAAGGATATCTTTTTTGGTGAATTACAGATGGGTAAGAGATCTCAGGGTCGGCCTCTACTACGATACAAAGATGTGTGTAAGCGGGACATGATTGATACAGGCATTGATAATGCACATTGGGAGCAAGTCGCCGCTGAACGTGTTGCATGGAGGGCAAATAACAGAAATGGAATAAAGTCAAAGGAGAAAATTATTGCAGAAAAGTCACACACCAAGCGTTTGAGACGTAAGATGGTGCATGATGGTGGAAATGACCACGTGTTCACATGCACCCACTGTGAACGGACATTTACAGCGCAAATTGGCCTTATCAGTCACACTCGCTACCGCCATAGTTAAAAGTTATTATGCCTTTTTAAAGCACAAACTATCGTCTGTCAAGACGGCAAGGTGCCAACGAACATAGTTAGTTAGTTAGTTAGTTAGTTAGTTAGTTAGTTAGTTAGTTAGTTAGTTAGTTAGTTAGTTAGTTAGTTAGTTAGTTAGTTAGTTACAAGTGGGAAAAATGGAAAATGTAGACCAAGAGAAACACTGCTGGATTAACTAAGACAGTGGTGTGAAGGGACATCATCATCAGAATGGATCCAGAAGATCAAGGACCGAGATATGTGGACAGATAGACAATAACGGCTCGGTTCCCCTCCTCAGTTTCCCATCTCCTACAGCTTGCAGCAACAGACCACACAAGCTCTGTATTGGTTGACTATTCTTGTTTGACTTTCTGAATGGCCATTTAATCTAGCTTCACCTCATTTGACTTGATGCTTTTGCAGTCGGGTCATAGTTGCAGAATGACATCCATCCTTTGAGTCATTTACTGGTTCTATCTCCCTGAGGGCGTTGTGGGTGTCAGTCTGGTAATTTGTCTCGTCTGCTCCCAACATCTGCTAAGCCCACAAGCGTATCTGTTCGCCGTTCCTTTCCTCTTACACTCACGTAACCGGCATAAATAAACAGAAACATGACACATAAATTCGCAAGTTCTGACTTCCTGAGTTATTCAAGCCATTGCCTTCAGGCTAAGCCCATCTCCATATCCCTTTGTGTAGTCAAGGGGTCACTGCGAATACATGGAGTCTTTACAGCAGGGCTTGGATCTATGGCACCATGGTGGCCTGGAATCGCTCTTCCCAACCAATCAATATACACTCTACACATGGATTGTGCTAAAAGAGCTCTCTTGCCCACTCTCCAAACATAAGAATCATGGCAATGTGCAAGACCGGAACTTGCATGTTGTATCTACACAGACACAGATTATTCCATGCACGTTGTATTACACAGAGACAGATCATTCCTCACACGTTGTATCTACACAGAGGCCGCTGTTTCCTTGTACGTTGTATATATACAGAGACAGATCATTCCTTGCACGGCGTGTGTCTCTGCATATAGACAGATAATTGCTTGCATGATGATTAGATTGTGGTTGTAATCTGTTTAGGTGAAACAGAGGAAGAGATGCACTGAATTTATTCCCAGAGTATGCTCTGGTTCGACCTTATCGATCCAACCAGTGAGATACATGATGTTATATGGGTATTCTAATGTTCCACCACGGTGATAGTTTCAGGATAATTCTTCCACATCTTCGTTTACCTATCATCCCCCAGTTTGGCAGGGGCTCTTAACTTCAGATTTTCCTCTGTATCTTTTCCCCTGGGATTTCAATCCAGAGGTCCTTCTAGTCACATTATTCAGAGGTTTTATATAGGTGCTAATTATGGAAATGTCCCTAAGTGTAAGGAATAACATCTGTGATCCGGACGCCTGGCCGCTTCGTCCTCATATAACAGATCTACCTTTCCACTAGGTTGGCTTAGTTATTTGTTTTTTTTTTCTTTATCTTTGGACTGATTGGTTAGATTTTGCAGTAAAAGTTATTTCCATGCCAGCCCCAGGCCCAACCCTCTTGGTCGCCTCTTGCGACCTGTATGGCAGATGATAGTGTTTCTGTGCTTTCTTTAATAGCCCTGGTAATGCGTGTGGAATACTCCTTGGTGTATGCATGGCAGATGATAGTGTATCTATTCTTCCTTTAAGAGCCCTAGTAATACGTGAATAATCCTCATCGGTCGACTTTTACGACATGTATGGTAAGTGTGTTTGTTAGTCTCGAGGCAGATGTCTGCTATTTGTCTGTGATGTGCTAGACCATGGGACATTGCAGACACATTAGACAGGCGGGTGTATAAGACAGGACATTACAGACACATTAGACAGGCGCGTGTATAAGACAGGACATTACAGACATATTAGACAGGCGGGTGTATAAGACAGGACATTACAGACATATTAGACAGGTGGGTGTATAAGACAGGACATTACAGACATATTAGACAGGCCGGTGTATAAGAGGGGACATTACAGACACATTAGACAGGCGGGTGTATAAGACAGGACATTACAGACATATTAGACAGGCGGGTGTATAAGACAGGACATTACAGACATATTAGACAGGCGGGTGTATAAGACAGGACATTACAGACATATTAGATAGGCCGGTGTATAAGAGGGGACATTACAGACACATTAGACAGGCGGGTGTATAAGAGAGGACATTACAGACATATTAGACAGGCGGGTATATAAGAGAGGACATTACAGACATATTAGACAGGCGGGTGTATAAGAGAGGACATTACAGACATATTAGACAGGCGGGTGTATAAGACAGGACATTACAGACATATTAGACAGGCGGGTGTATAAGACAGGACATTACAGACATATTAGACAGGCGGGTGTATAAGACAGGACATTACAGACATATTAGACAGGCGGGTGTATAAGACAGGACATTACAGACATATTAGACAGGTCGGTGTATAAGAGGGGACATTACAGACACATTAGACAGGCGGGTGTATAAGACAGGACATTACAGACATATTAGAAAGGCGGGTGTATAAGAGAGGACATTACAGACATATTAGACAGGCGGGTGTATAAGACAGGACATTACAGACATATTAGACAGGCCGGTGTATAAGAGGGGACATTACAGACATATTAGACAGGCGGGTGTATAAGACAGGACATTACAGACATATTAGACAGGCGGGTGTATAAGAGAGGACATTACAGACATATTAGACAGGCGGGTGTATAAGACAGGACATTACAGACACATTAGACAGGCCGGTGTATAAGACAGGAAATTACAGTGACAGAGTCCCAGGGATAGGAGAGATAGAGAACATATAACAGGGATAGGACAAAGGTGTAGCATGAGCGTTGATATAAGACCAGCCTTGCGGTGAGACCAGCGTTGTTCTAAGGAATGTGCGTCATAATATCTGTCATAGAGTTGTGACGAGAAAAGAGTTGTTCTCATGATCGTGCTTAAAGATGCTTGTCGTAGTGATGTGATGAGACCAGCGTTGTCATGAGATCAGCGTTGTGATAGGGCCTAGCGTTGTGATGAGACCAGCGTTGTGATGAGACCAGCGTTGTGATGAGACCAGCGTTGTGATAGGGCCTAGCGTTGTGATGAGACCAGCGTTGTCATGAGACCAGCGTTTTGATGAGACCAGCGTTGTTTTAAGGAATGTGTTTCACGCTATTTGTCTAAGACAAGTGATGTGTGGAGGTTCACTCATTAGAAGCCAATGGCATAATGTTGATGATGTTACCAGTTTCCTGTCGGGCGGCTATTGCTTCGCGGACAATTCTGATAAACTAAACATAAGCTAGTAAAGTTTATGAGGCGTGATATTCTGATAAACTAAACATGAGCTAGTACAGTTTATGAGGCGTGATATTCTGATAAACTAACCATGAGCTAGTACAGTTTATGAGGCGTGATATTCTGATAAACTATACATGAGCTAGTAAAGTTTATGAGACGTGATATTCTGATAAACTAAACATGAGCTAGTACAGTTTATGAGGCGTGATATTCTGATAAACTAAACATGAGCTAGTACAGTTTATGAGGCGTGATATTCTGATAATTTAAACATGAGCTAGTACAGTTTATGAGGCGTGATATTCTGATAAACTAAACATGAGCTAGTAAAGTTTATTAGACGTGATATTCTGATAAACTAAACATGAGCTAGTACAGTTTATGAGGCGTGATATTCTGATAAACTAAACATGAGATAGGACAGTTTATGATGCGTGATATTCTGATAAACTAAACATGAGCTAGTACAGTTTATGAGGCGTGATATTCTGATAAACTAAACATGAGCTAGTACAGTTTATGATACGTGATATTCTGAAAAACTAAACATGAGCTAGTACAGTTTATGAGACGTGATATTCTGATAAACTAACCATGAGCTAGTACAGTTTATGAGGCGTGATATTCTGATAAACTAAACATGAGCTAGTACTGTTTATGAGGCGTGATATTCTGATAAACTAAACATGAGCTAGTACAGTTTATGAGGCGTGATATTCTGATAAACTAAACATGAGCTAGTACAGTTTATGAGGCGTGATATTCTGATAATTTAAACATGAGCTAGTACAGTTTATGAGGCGTGATATTCTGATGAACTAAACATGAGCTAGTACAGTTTATGAGGCGTGATATTCTGATAAACTAAACATGAGCTAGTACAGTTTATGAGACGTGATATTCTGATAAACTAAACGTGAGCTAGTACAGTTTATGAGGCGTGATATTCTGATAAATTAAACATGAGCTAGTACAGTTTATGAGGCGTGATATTCTGATAAATTAAACATGAGCTAGTACAGTTTATGAGACGTGATATTCTGATAAACTAAACATGAGCTAGTATAGTTTATGAGGCGTGATATTCTGATAAACTAAACATGAGATAGGACAGTTTATGAGGCGTGATATACCCCAGACCCTTAAAGATCATAATCATCATCATCATGATCATCATCTCCGACGTTTGCCGTCAAATATCGTGGGGAGGATTAGTTGAAGTTCCAGCCGTGTCATTAGATAGTGTCATTCCATGTGATTGTGCACTGTCTTTGATTTCATCAATGCATTTACATTTCGAGGGTCCTCTTGCTCTCTCATCAGATCTTCTTTGATGTAGGGCCAGTGCTGGTAGTTGAAGTTTCTGCATTCTATCGAGATGACCACACGATTCTATCTTCCATCTATCAATGTATGTTGCACAAGGTGTTCACCCCACAGTCTGAATGGTAACATCATTTCTTACTCGTACTCGAGTTCTCTTGAATTTTGACATCTCATTTCGATTTATCTGTCTATTATACCATTTCCGTGATTATATATCGTAGCTATTTAAATTCTGTAACTTGTTTCGGAGATGTGCTGCTTATCAGTACATTTAGACGACAAGGAGGTCTGTTAACCTGCATTAATTCAGTTTTGCTTGTATTTATATCCCTGTTGTATCTGGTGCATGTCGAACTCAGATGATTATATGATTTTGCAGTCTGCCTCTGTCGCTTTAAAACAGGCACTGACAGACTGCATAATAAAAAAGCGCATTATTACTGGGGAATCTGATGTTTCTTCTAAAGTAAAGAGTTATAGATTTTCTGTATCGGTTCTGTCAAGGCTTGTTTCTGTAGATATTCGGTCTGTGTAGTTGGAAAATACTATGGAGGAGAGTACACATCCCCGTCTCTGTATTGATTGTGAACAGATCTGATATACTTTCTTGTGATCTTACTGCATTTTGACTCGAGTGATGTATAGCTATGATGTTTTCCAGTAATTGGCCTTGTATCCCAATAGTCTTCAAGAAAGGGCAATAATTCACATCCATCTACTCTACCGAAAGACTTTTCCTAATCTACGAGCACAACATTCTGCTGGTCACTATATTCAGTGGTTTATTCATAACTATTTCTTAGTGTGTTTAGTGCAACATTTTTCCTGAAACAAAACTGTATTTCATTTAACTCTTGCATTACTTTTGGGTCTAACTCTTTGTTCCAATAGTTTTGAGTATTCTTTCCCTATTGTAACTCAAGAGTGTTATATACCACTGTATGCTTCGCACTCACTCATATTGCTTTTCTTTCACCATATTAGTACTGTTATTGCCTGTTGCCAATTGGCTGGGACGTTTCTTTCTTCTCGTGCTATATTAAATATTCGTATAGCCATTTTTCATCTGTTGTCCCCCCATGCTTTAATAGCTTCTGGTGGTTATTTCATCTGGACTCGGTGATCTGATTTTAGAAATTTGCTTCGACTGGTATGAGGTTTCGTTCTTGTTGTCCACAGCTTTTACGTACATCATTAGGGTTTTCTGTGCTACGTGTGGGGTTAAGTAGTTTTTGCAAGTATCCCTCCCACTTTACTAGTCTTAGTCCAGACACTGGCGGACATCGAACCAGGAACCAGTGTATTGGTAATCAAGTGAGCTAAACTGCTGAAATATACTTATTCTGCGTTCATCCGGAGTGTTTTTTTTTCCAGATGTAATTGCGGTGTATTGTTATGCACCCTTGGGCCTAAACGCTTAGGCCAACTCATTCGACTTTTGCGTGCGTTAGCATTCCTGGGGAACTCTCACTATAATCGTACCGTGCACATCCCAGCTGGTCAAGATGGAACGGTCGAAGACTTCACGGTCATCCCTCACTGAAAGGCAGGGACAGCCCGTGGGCATTATCCGCCATCCAGGGAGGCTTCCATAATTGAAGAGCCGACACATAGCGCTCTCGTGCTGGGCTCACTCTGGGAATAGCCACATCCTGCTCATGGCTGGTTTAATTCCTCACTTCAATGTAATGGGAATTTCGTTCGCTACGGGCCTGTCCCTGCACAATCCAGGCCGGTCTGCAGATGGTATCCACTCAGTGAGCTTTCGATACGGACATGTGCTCATCGTTGTGCCCGAAGACAATACAGTCAAAGTTGTTCCGGCACGACGGTCAATGGGAAAACTAGACATTCAGAGCTGTTCTGGGCACGTGGGACATTTCACTCGGACGTTTTTGCGTTGTGCCAGTTTTAAGTTGCCGCCCTTAGGCCAGCACATCCGACTTTGGCTGGTATTTTTGACCAGGTTAACCGTCCTGAAGGTTTTGAGAGACATTTTGTTGTGGTGACGCCCACATCTCAGCTGGTCAAGTTAGAGCGACCACAGGCATCACGGTCAACCCTCAAGGGAAGGCAGGGGCAGACCATGAGCATTCCCCGCCTCCCAAGGGTGCTTCCATATTTGTAGAGCTGGCACATGGCGCTCAGATGCTGGGCTCACCCAAGGAGTCGCCACGTCCTGCTTATGGCTGCTTTAATTCCTCACTTCTATGTATTGGCCATTTCGTTCGCCAATGGCCACTCCCCACGCAAACCAGGGCTGGTCAGTCTGCGGGAGACATCTACTCAGCACGCTTTTCCTTCGGACTTCCACGTAATGGATTCGCTAGCCAAGCGTTCCATTTCGTATTAATGAGACGTTTTCACCTTAATTTGCAGGCGACATCCGCTCTGCAAAACTTTCACTTCGAACTGTCACGCAATGGAATCGCTAATCAAGCGTTCTACTTAGTTGTTAGTGAGACGTTTTTCCACTTTTGACTACGCTCACTCAGTGACCTCTGGCGCAGACTTGCATCGTAACCACTGCGTACGATTGTGACGCTTTTCCACCTTTAGAACGTTCATGAGGTAGGCTACATCTGCTACCGGCTCAGCACCTTACCCCCTTGCAGCAGGGAGCGAGTAACGGCCAGGCTCTCTCTCATTCGGGGGCCCCTCTTATCCATCGGATGGGAGCCTTCGAATAAGTATTTGTAACAAGCACGTAGCGGCTTAGCATCTCAGCTTTATTTTGTAATGGATGAGCATCGGCCCGGTTCTCACATCCGGGGGAGGGAGAATGTTGACTTAGAAGCGTTCAGTCATATCCTTCAGCGGAGAGCCTTAGAGTATGTGGCCGGACCAAGAATTAATGGTATCGTGCGCCTGATTCGGTATTTGACTGTCTATCCTCAGTCTACCTGCAGAGCACCAGGTTGCGTCTCTCTTGGTATGATCCCTATCTAAGGCCTGTCCGACATATAG
The DNA here is from genome assembly GCA_014155875.1 of Cepaea nemoralis. Taxonomy (NCBI): domain Eukaryota; kingdom Metazoa; phylum Mollusca; class Gastropoda; order Stylommatophora; family Helicidae; genus Cepaea; species Cepaea nemoralis. The sequence goes on from JACEFZ010011073.1 coordinate 99,821, forward strand.
TTGTTCTTCCGTCGGCAGAGCTCTTGAGGTCATGGGACACTCAAGCCCCTCTACCACGTCAAGGTGGAGACACATTAGAAAGGGGCTGCACTATACAAGTCCAACACAGGGAGAAAGGGAGTAATGCCCAACGTATACATAATCATCCAGTGAAATCAATAATTGCCTAGTATATGTGTCTATTATTGAATTGTAGGTGCAATCTTTCCCTGTTCCAAGAACGATACACAGTTTAGGAACCGAACACTGTTGGCTTGGATGGGCGGGACAGCCAGTTTTAAATTCTGTGCAGAGTCTTCTGTTAGAGTCTTTGGATGGATCTACATATCACACCCAAACCACAGAGATGGCTGGTATCCCCAGCCAGTGGGACTTGAGGAAAGGCTGGACGCACACGTTGAAATCTATCATCACACGGCTACGGTTACAATCAAATTGAACAAGTTACAACCCGCCGATTTCAATGAGCCATTTGCTGTAACATTATTCGCTGCCGACGAGAATGGGACACGGATCAATGACACGTCTGCCTTCTTCTTTGTCATTGAAGAAACAGGTATATCTATAAATATATAATTGGTTTTTGCTTTCTAGTTTTTGTGTCGATTGGATGTCATTTCTGATCCCGAGTTCAGAATCATTGTGTTTTATCTGTTATTTAATTTTGTTATCTGTGATTTATTGTTATATCTATGATTTAATGTTTATCTATAATTTATTGTTTTGTTAACAAGAATCGCCATGGCAAAGGTAGCCTGTTTGCAAGATGGAAAACATACTTACCACTAAAAATATGGTATTTGCAACGAGAAAAAGGATGTGAGGTGCCATATATAACCTGCACTTGTTTATGATTCGGAAGCGCGGACAATGAACAGACCAGCTGAAAAAACATATAATGGCTGTGGAAATGTGTTTTCTCAAAACATGCATAGAATACCATGGGCAGACCAAAAAAAAAACAATGGCAAAGTCTTACGAGAGACAGTTGAAAACCGTAAACTGATTAGAGAAATCAAACGTATACAGTCACATTATGAGAAGAAATATCATGGAGAACTTGATGATCACTGACAAGACTGAGGATAAATACACAAGGAAAAGGCAGAGAAGTAAGTACCTGGATGACGTGATCACGTGGTATGGTCGAGACAGGACCACGGAGCTGATCGTCGACTCTTATGATTGTGCGAGATGGCAAAACATGACCGACCACGGTTTTTTGTTTTTGTTCTTTGAGGAAACTTTGATAGGACCAACCAACCAACCAGCCAGCTAGTAAGCCAGCCAACCAGCTAATTGACCAACCACCCAACCAACCAACCGACAGACTGACCGACCGGCCGATTGACCAACTAATCAACCTCTCAACAGACCAACCAACCGAACGACCAACCAACCGACCAACCAATCGATCGAACAAACAACCGAGCGACCGACCGACCGACTTGACCGACCGACCAGCCAGCCAACCAACCGTCCGACCGACAGACAATCCAATCAACTAATAAACCAACCAATCAGTCGACCGACCTAGTGACCAACCAACCATCCAGCCGACCTATCGAACAAGAACCAAACGACCGTCTAATCGACCGACTGATTAACTAACCAACCAACTAGCCGGCCGACCTACCGGCCAATCAACCAACCAACCAACCAGACGACCGAACCACCGATGGACCAAAAACCAACCGACCGACCGATCAATAGACAAGCCAACGAACCAACCAACCGATCAACCAACCAACCAGCCAACCGACGAACCAACCAGCAAACCAAGCAATAAACCAAACAACCAACGAACCAATATGTGCAACTGCTGTAGTCCATGGCAAATGCTACTGTAACCAGAAGCTATAACGTTATTTAAACACACATACCACTAAACATATACCGCATGCTTTCTTGCCTGCTGCATCTTTTCATTGCATACCGCCCATGAAGTGAGTTTAGTTTAGTCAACGGATCAACACCACGGCACACGGGTGTAACCCAATAAGTGCTTCGTTCTAACTCCAGCACTCAAGGCGGTCACCATACCTCGAGACCACTCAACCCCCGAATTAAGTGAAAAAACGAAAACAAAAAAGCATAGGCTGAAATAATCAATACATAGTCACTGATATTGTGCTTTATTCGATATATACCACTGCTGTATGCACCTGCTCGATGCAGCGACTTACACCAGGCAAGAAATCGTGTACAATTGTGTTTGTGGATTGTGTGTTTAAATTCATAAAGGTAATATACTGATATCACAGAAGATGGCAGATTTGACAGAGCAATCTAACTCAGATGTCAAAAAGCTAGTGCACTTACATATCAACTATCACCCTTACCGAAACATCCAAACATACCCATGTCCGCAAAACGACAGATAATAAACAGCATATTCACACCAACCCTATGCTACCAATCTCAAACTTGGACTTTATCCAATTCACACTTTCGCAAAATCAACACCTGCGAGATGAGATGCCTCAGGAGATCTGCCAGCTTAACAATCCGAGACTGAGTAAGAAATGCTGTTATCAGACAGACAGTGGGATCAAAACCCCTGTGCCACATTTATTGAAAGACAGAAGATCAAGTGGTTTGGCCATGTCGTTAGAATGCAACACCATCAACTGCCATCACTGGCCTTACATCAAAGATCATCTGCGACGAGACCAAGAGGATGTCCAAGAAGACAATGGATTGACGACATCAAAGACATTGTATAGCCACACGGAATGACACTATCCAGTGCCGCCCACCGGGCGCTGGAACGCAAATTATTCCTCCCCACGACGCTTGACGACAGAAGTGGAAGAAGAAGAAGAAGATGATGATGATGATGATGATGATGATGATGATGATGATGATGATGATGATGAATACATTGATTTGAATTATGAAATGTGTTTTATTGTGGAGTAAATATTATGTCACAAATCACCGTCGTTAAATATATCTTAAATGGCACGTTCTAGACTCTTAAACAATTGTAGCAAGAGTGTTCCAGACATGTAGGTGTAAGAGTGTGAGCACTTAACGTGACTTCACGCACAATGAGCAGAACAGGGAGCATGCGAGGTTGAGCTCAGTAACAGCTGTCTCTCGTTTCTGTTTCCATGACGTGTGACTCATGTGTGAACCCACAAGTGTCCACGTGTGCACTTTCCGTTCTCAAGAGTATTGTGTGTCCTTCATGCTAAAACGTTCTGCATCCTGTTTTCACATCGTCATTGGTTATAATAAATTTATGTAACCTCGAGCGACAGTGGCATGGAGGTTAACGTGATTGCCTGCAGAGTCACAGGTGAGAGTTCAATCCTCAGTCATGGCTGTATTCTGTCCTGTAACTGTTGCGGCTCTCACGTCTACCCAGCATCATGAAATGGGCCGTTGATAATTTTAAGTCTCTCGTGGGAATTGTCCGGGAGATACATGACGATAAGCGAGAGAATTTCCCACCCGACCTCATCATCATCATCATCATCATCATCATCATCATCATCATCATCATCATCATAATCATCATCATCATCTGTGTCATACCCATCAAATTCGACGATTATGACTCCTTCCCCACATGATGAAGAGTATAGGATCAGGTCTGTTATCTTGTACAGATTATGCCATGTGCCCCAAACAACTAGGGGTGTATTTGCCATCCCTGATGTTTTCCTGTCAATGTTGATGGATAAAACAAGCCACTGTAAAGGAAATGCAAGGTGCTGCCTTCGCTCTTCTAGCCTACGGACAAGGTGGTGTACTCGTTTAGCCCCCCGACTAGGTTAACGTAAACCTATGGGAGCAAATTATGAACTCACCTTCAGTGCAGCCAGTAGGTGGTTGTTGGGTAATGCTTCAAGCTCACCACGTATAGAGACAAGGACTGCGGTCACTGACTAGATTGTCTTTATAGAGACAATTTATGCGGTCACTGACTAGTATGTCTTTATAGAGACAAGGGATGCGATCACTGACTAGTATGTCTTTATAGAGACAAGGGATGCGATCACTGACTAGTACGATCACTCCCACACAGGAAACCACTGGCACCCTACATTCTTTCCTGACACATAGAAAATCACCATTCGTCATTTCATTACTGAATGCTCTCAGTTTCATTCACAGATGACGATACTAGAGTATTAATTAAAAATAGTGGAATTGCGGTAAAGCTATGGAAATGTAAACAATATAAAATAACACATAATAATGAATCTTCATAGAGCAGAATTATAAACGATACAAGGGCGTTGCGTAGTAATACATTCAAATGCACTGAATTGTCCGTGTAGAAATAATGCACATAGACGTAGTGAATTGCCCATGTAGAAATAATACATGAAACGTACTGAATTGTCCTTGTAGAAGCCACACATAAAGATGAATTGTCTGTGCAGAAGTCACAAATAAAGACTTACTGAATTGTCCGGGCAGAAATAATACATACCGACGTACTGAATTGTCTGTGCAGAAGCTACACATAAAGACGTACTGTATTGTTGTACGCGAAGAAGTAACACGCGTACAGATGTATTGTCCGTGCAGGAACCACACTGAAGACTTACTGAATTGGGTGTGAAGAAATTACACGCATACAGCTGTAATGATTTGCAACTTAATACTGTTCATCTAAAATAAAATATGGAATAGAACAGTATACAAATGAAGATGATGAAAACAGAAGGATGATGTCAGTTAATGATTCTTAAAGTAGCGTGGCATGAAGATCTTATATTTCACATCCCTAAGGCAATCCTTGTTATGCCATTACCTTTGTATTTAGTTGTAATAGATACACAGTAAATATGTTCGTATTGCTAATCCTTGCTTAGTCATTGTTTGTCTGCGTGTCTATTGACAGACCCTTCCTCAGGTGATGGCTCTCTAATCTTGTCAACCCAACCAACGATGCCAGCAATCACATCGATCAGAACAGAGTTGTCAACAATGTCGTTACAGGCAAACAATACATCCACATCCACAGTTAGTCCCACACAGCAGATTACGCAATGTTGGCCACACAAAACGTCACAGTGTCCTGAGAACTGGTACCAGGTGGATAATGAGACGTGCCTTCTGGTCACGAGGATGTCAAATAATGAATCAGCCAGTGATGTGTGTAATGAGCATGGTTCAGAGCCAGTATGGAGACAAGATATGAAGAAGCTTAGAAGCTGTTTGATTAGTAAGTCTTACATGTACAAATATTGTCTTCTAAACTATACGTAAACAGAATTAGAGACATATTAGGTAAGAAATTTGCAAATAGATAGATAGATGGACACAACAGAACGATCTTCAGACAGCAGAAAGAATGGCTAGTCTACTTAATGCGTAGAAGGATAAACTAATATATCTTTTGATGGGAGAATTACAAACAAATTCCTCCGAAGTCGGACAGTGTCTACCTGCACGGCGAGGAACCACCAGTCTGCACACCAATAAGCCAGACATGGGACAACGGATACTCACGCAAACCTCAGGTCCGGTATAACTTCACACTGATGTTGGACAACAGGGTGTCTTCATCCGACACACAGGACTTCACACTGGAGTTCATAGTCAGCGAACACAAGCAAGCAAGCAGTAAGCACAAACAAATAAACAATATAAAACAGAATGGGCTTATCAATGGAAGAGGTAATTTATTTGGTTGAACAAGTGTTTCGAAATTGCGATCCATATACAGGTATGTTTGTTCAAAGATGTATAGCAAGATTTCCTGATACACAATCTCCTCGTCGCATTATAGATAGAACTTTGTTGAATAAGTTTCTTGCTACGGGGAATGTTGAAGATGTTTTGCGATCTGGTAAGCCCGCTGTGTCTGAAGAAAAATGTCTAGATATCCAAGACAGAATCTTGAAAATGTCCAAGCAAGTCCTTTAGGAAAAGGTAACAAAAATGAATGTATCAGTGAGCACAGTGCAGACAATTCTTATACACCGATTAAATGTTCTCCTTTCAGGATTTATGTTGTGTCTGAACTAAAAGAGTGTCATAATCAATCCAGTAAAATACTTCGCATGGTTTCAGTTATCTGTAGCAAAAGAAGGCGAGTCAATTCTCGATGTAACACTCTTCTCTGATGAGGCATGGTTTCATCTATCTGGATACGTTAACAGCCAACATAATCGTATTTGGAGCACTTTTAATCCCTATGCATTTCATGAAGCTACTCTACAGATTGAGCAAATTGGGGGATTGTGTGCCTTTAGTAGAAAACGTATCATTGGTACTGGCATTCTGGAACCTTTTTTAAAGAAAAGCTGAATGAACGTAGTAATTAATAAGTGTGGTTCGATCAAGTTGGTACAACTGCGCACACAGCTAGAGCATCCCTGCGTTGATGACATTTCCACAAATCGCATAATATCACGTGGGATTTGGCTGCTCGTTCTCCAGATCTAACTTTATTAGATTATAATGAATATGGTTTCTTGAAAGAAAATGTTTACAAAAATAATGTACACACGACTGAGGACATGAAAAAAGCATTAATAATTACCAATTAGAAAACGATATTTCAAGAAGTAACATCAGACATGTTGCAGAAGGTAATCGTCAATGGAAAGACAATATGACTTTCACTGTGTCTCTTCAAAAAGAAGATCAGCTCTTCTAAACCTTTAGCACTATTATATATTAGAGAGTTAAGTCGAAGGCAGATGAGCTAGAGATAGATGCGGATACAATTGAGAAGATAGCATCAAGAGATGGACGAACATCAGTTTGTCGCATTTGACAATAATGGTAAGAGACAGAGAGTGTTGGAAAGGACAAGGCCCAATGTTCGTACTGAAATACGATCAATCTTGGCAGTAGTGGATTGTGCGCAATCCTCACAGGATTTAAAACACAAGAAACGTTTATATACGAAGTGGCTCAGCCATATACATTATGTTGCAGAGATACTTGGAGAGTCGAAGGGAGCTTCCGATAATTATGTGGTGCGTCTAGACAGAACGTATTATGTCAATGTACAGAATGGATCAGAGGCGACAGGAAACGGAACTTACAGCGTGGTCTGTGCCAGCAGAACAATCAGTGAGCAGTTATTTTACACTTAGCTTGCACGCCTTAGAAATCTATGTCGCTCTTTCACTCACTATTCCTCTCTCTCTCTCTCTCTCTCTCTCTCTCTCTCTCTCTCTCTCTCTCTATCTCTCTCTCTCTCTCTTTCTCTCTCTCTCTCTCTTTCTTTCTCTCTCTCTCTCTCTCTCTCTCTCTCTCTCTCTCTCTCTCTCTCTCTCTCTCTCTCCAAGCATTTGATATGATAGACCATGTTATTTTAATTAAAAAACTCGAGACAATGACAATTGGCCTTAATGTAGTCACTCCAATATCATCCTTTCTATCAAACAGAAAGCAAGTAGTATCACATAATAAATCTCTGTCTCAAACCACTACCTTCAATATTGGAGTACCGCAAGGCTCTATTCTTGGCCCTTTATTATTTGCCATATATATTAACGACCTACCTTTGCATCTTTCGTCGTCCTGCGATCTATTTGCAGATGACTGTACAGTGTACACAAACGCTGAAAACTGTATTTTACTGGAGTCGTCTTTACAACAAGAATTAACTAATGTAGTTAAGTGGAGCTATTCAAACCGTATGCAAATTAACATCACTAAAACAAAAGCAATGTTATTAACAACCAGACAAAGACTTCAAACTCTAAGCTCACACACATCACTTCAACTTCACATCGATAACATGCCAGTATAAAGTGTAATTGAGCACAAAACATTAGGCCTAATCATTGATAGAAACCTTACCTTTAATTCCCACGTTCAAGCGCTCATTAAACAAACAGCGAAAAAAGTCTACCAACTCGCCAAGATTAAAAACTTCCTTGATGAGGACACAAGGAAACTATTCTATACTTCTCATATACAGACACACTTTGACTACTGCTGTACAATCTGGGACGGTTGTTCTAATTCAAACACAAAGCGACTTTACTCACTCCAGAAATGGGCCATGAGTCTAATTTATAGCAAACATTTATCTGACAATCCTAGCCTGTATAAACGCCTTCAGTTACTACCATTCCGCAAACGCCTGCTTTTCAATAAAGCTAAACTAATTCACAAAATCCTGCATCGGAATGCCCCAAATTACCTTTGGCCATTGTTTAAATATAATGCTAGACACAGTAAACGTTTAAATATACTACACATTCCGAAGCCTAGGATTGACTTATACAAAACAAGCTTAATAAACTCTGCAGCTCAGCTGTGGAACAATCTTCCACAAGAAATCAAAGACATCACCAATCCATATTCATATAATCGCAAATTATTCGAACACTATCTCAATACGGATTACCTTCCTCCTTAATAATTGAGATAAGAATAATAATAACAAAACTCTAGTATAACAGCCAATCCCCTTTTTGTAGGCCAGTATATTCCACATGGGTAATAACAAGTGTCCGACCATTATCTAATATTACTGTGTCGTGTAGTTTTGATGTTTGCATTTTGCCCATGCCTTTATAATGCATATCTTTTATATTGTTGCTGTTCTTTGTTAACCTTGAATGATGTGTGAATGAAATAATGTATGAAAGAGAGTGATAGAAGGGCAGAATGTTAGACGGGCCTGCGTGCCCAATTCTTAACCCTTTGAAAATAAAGTTTGTTCGTTCGTTCGTTCGTTCTACGCAACACAATACACACATATTATTTATTTAAAAGATTAGTGTGCCTTTGTTTAATTAAAACTTCAATTTTAGGGAAATCATACACTGCATATACATTCATTAAAAAGTTAGTTACTTATCCTTTACAGGACGTCGCAGTCAACACCAGTATTTTTAGCTGTTTTGATCTTTTGGCAAGTTTACGTTCAGTAGTTTGCCATTATTTTTTGAACGACCGGCACCCATACCATTTCGTAAAAAAAACAACGCAAAGCTGTCTGCTGTCAAATCGCCCGCAGCTGTGTTTCGAACGCGGGTATATGGGATTATGAACTCAGTCTGTAACACCTTCGCCACGGATCCGGCAATTCATTAGCATGCCTCTGAAAATCGTTCAGAGTGCCACGCTTGGCGAGTGTGACCTAGGTTGCCGACGTGTAATCTAGCATATAAACAATGACACCGGTGTACTACTGTGACCATCGCGGTGACTGCACTAGCCATATGTCCTCAGGATCAAGACACACATGACCTTCACCGCAAGGTACTACAGGCAGTAGAGGATAGGAAGCTGCACTAGCACAGTGGCTGGCACACTTGCACTCCGGTCCAGGTGTCATGTGCTCGAATCCTCTACAAGTCTGGCAACATTGTCGTTGACTGTGGCTCGCATTTAAATCTCATAACATGCTGTCGTAAGTAATCCTTTATTACTTTAGTGTCGTCCCTGGAGTGAGGGGAATCAACACCCACAATTTTTTAACCCAATATTATTGTCGTAGAGAAACCACCAGAATCCGTCTACAAAACTCCCTCAGTCTCTAGACACCTCTTTCTTACTCTCTCACCCCTGGATCATGCCCCGTCTCATTCTTCCCCAACAAAACATACCCAACAACTCTAGCTTTAACAAATAAATACAACAATTAATTTATTAAAACAAAGAGTATGTGTGTGAGAGGTGTGTGTGTGTAATGTGTAGAATGTGTGTCGAATATTCTAATGTGTATGTAGAATCAGACCAGTGAATCAGGAGCAAAGTCTGTTACATCACTGTGCTGAGCACACAACAGCACCATGTATTCCGGACAGTGAATCTCACTCAGAAGATGTTTCTCCGTCCACGTGACGACTTTCCGATAACGCTCGAACAAACAGGATGCTGGTCATCAGATAGACACTCTTCGATCTTGGTCTTCACTCTAACAAACACGGTGAAGTTACTCTGTTTAATAATTTTTGTTGAACAGAGAATCTTTCAATTAACTGAAATGTCACTTGGAAAAGTCTACTGTTCACAAGTCTCTGATTATAAGATTTTCCCCCCTCTTTAACACAACAATCTATTATGTTTCTAGGTAGATATATATATATATATATATATATATATATATATATATATATATATATATATATATATATATATATATATATATATATATATATATATGTGTGTGTGTGTGTGTGTGTGTGTGTGTGTGTGTGTGTGTGTGTGTTTCCTTGGTATATGAGTTATGAATCTTCGGTGATGAAGCTTATCACTCAGTAAACACAACACTTATGTTCATTCAAGTCCGGCTCAGCAGAAGCCAGGTTTCTGCAGACCAACTAGGTTCTGAGCCCCGTGTAAAAGCCTCTCAGTAACCTCTGTCTTCATTCCGTGAGCAATCATTGTATAAAACTTTGAAACTGCTTCTTCGTAATAAATCATCTCACACTCAAGTGGAACCTGTTGAGTAGAGAACATCATGGTGAGAGTAACTCAATCCTGACCGTAATTAGGTGAGTGTAGGCCAATAGCAGCACTCAGATCTATAACAGAGATTCGATCTGTCATACGGCCAAATAGCTCATCACATTGGTCTTAGACATGGCAACACCAGGAAAGAATAAAGGAACGGGTAGAAAACCAGCAGATGCCCTACTGGAAGATCCTACCATTTCACATTCCCCTCCTCCCTCCCAACCATACTCAATCTCTTTAATTATTATCCCACTACATTGCCCGCAACTCCCTGAGTAAAATGATATATCACACAAGCTAGTTAAAGCCATACAATAGGACACTAGTGCCGACGCTCCTATAATACTTTCTAGCACCGCACTTATAGAACATTCTATCACCGTACCTATAATACATTATATCACCGCACAGTACTGTACTCTATTCCTAATCATACTCTAAGTTAGATATGATTAATAGAATACAATATGCCTATTCCGGTTGATGATTGAGACTATGCAATCACAGACTAGATCTATGTCCGCCGATACATTATCAACACTTTGACACTATAGTCTTTTTTGATTAACACAACTCGGAATACTGCGCCGATCTTTAACACTTCAGAATTTTTGGTCGACTCCTCCAACTTGTTTACCTCAACTGTTTTTATATCGGGGCTTGAGTGACGTCATCAAATTGTCTAGACGCAGAGGCGTCGAGAAGTTGTTTTTCTCTTTATTTTTCCCAACTCAATGTGAACATCTGGCTGGTGTCCCATTTCATCTGGGAAATTGTCTCCTGTCTGTGATCTAAAGAACCTTTTCCACATCACAAGACTCCATCCGATGTCTGGCCAGACATTTAGTCAATCACTTCAAAGACTGACTCCCGCCTTGTAGACGGATGGCGCCATTGTACGTTTCTCGAACAACCCACATCATACAGAAATGGCGACCGTGTGCAGACAGTTTTCACGACGTATTTTGTTCCTCAGTCCCATGCTTATCAATGGATTGCCTGTTTTTGCAGACGAATGTCGGGTCTTGTTTTTCATCGATCGAAACTATCAAGTGTTTCCGCGACATAGGCCCCCTCCTAAGAGAGTAATCCGCAACAACTCTTTCTTCTTGGAGGTTCGATCCAGATGACCTATTCCTCTTATTCAGGAGCTGGATGTCTAGACAGGAAATCAGCTCCAACATTTTCCTTCCCAGGTATATACTCCACTGTAAAGTGGTGTGGCTGAAGTAGCAACGACCACCGCATCAAACGGGCGTTGAGCTTCTGAGAAGTGGCCAGGAACATCAAGGGTTGATGATCCGACTGAACTCGAAACTGAACTCCATACAAATCAATCAATCATGTGTCATGCCGGAAAGCGTGGGCGGTCATGACTCGCCATTTCACTCGATCACCAGTGTCGTGGATCAACTCAGTGTTCCTGTCTCGTCCACGCCATGTGGCCAAGCCATCCAGGTATTTTCGTCTCGGTCTTCCTCTTGGTCTGTTCCCTTCGATCTTGCCAGTTGTCACTAAGTTCTCCAATCCATTTCTTCTCATAACATGTCCAAAACATTTTGACTGTCTACGTCTAATTTCTCTAATCAGTTTACGTTGTTCATTTGTCTCCTGTAGTACTTGGTCATTGGTTTTTCTGTCTGTCCATGGTATTCTTTGCATTCTCCTCAGAAACCACATTTCTGCAGCCATCAGATGTCTTTCAGCTTGACTGTTCATTGTCCAAGTTTCACATCCATACAAAAGAACAGGCTCTATGTATCCCCTCAACACTCTTTTTCTCGTTTCAATTGACATCTTTTTATTGGTCAGAATGTTTTTCATCTTGCTAAAGGCTACTTTCGCCATGGCGATTCTTGTTCTAATCTCTTCAAGGCATCTCCCATCAGATGTTATAACTGTTCCAAGATAATTGTACCGCTTCACTTGTTGAAGAATATTTCCATTTACTTGTATATTTCTTTGAGGCACTTCTTCCTTCCTACTGACGACCATAACCTGAGTCTTTTTACAATTGAATTCTAACCCCAGCTTGCTCACTGTGTACAACAACCGCATCTACTAATTGTTGCAGGTCCTGCGGATTGTCTGCAATCAATACTGTATCATCTGCATATCTAATGTTATTGATGTTTCGTCCTCCAATGCTGATTCCATTTATAACCTCTACATTTCTGAAAATATTTTCACTGTACAGGGAAAAAAGATCTGGAGACATTACACATCCCTGCCTAATACCTCTCTTAATTGGCTGATACTGTCCCACTTCATTATCAATCCTTATTGCAGCTTGTTGTTTCCAATATATGTTTTTTATAAGTCTAATGTCTTTCCCATAAATTTGTAAATCTGCAAGCATATCCACCATGCTGACATGTCTAACGCTATCAAAAGCCTTTGTATAGTCGATAAAGCAAAGATGTATATCCTTGTTTACATACAAATAGGGCTGGAATTTTTGCACGGCCATTTCGAGAGATAAACACTCTCTCTCTACGGTCGAATAATTCCTTTCAGCCGGGAGAAGTTTCTTGCTTGCGTATGCTACTGGTTTCAAAACCGAAGCATCGTCTTTTCCTTCCAGTAACAAAGCTGCCCCAATCCCAATCCCACTTGCATCCGTTCTCAACACAAATGGTTTGGAAAGGTCCGGGAGCTGTAACACAGGTTCGCTGACCAAGGCCTCCTTCAATTGACTGTAGGCACTCTCACATTCTGGTGTCCAACCGATTTAGTCCGGGAATCCCTTTTTCAAGGTTTCTGTTAATGGAGCTCCCAGTTCAGTGAATTGTAGGATAAATTTGTGGTAGAATCCACACAACGAGAGAAAAGATCGCACATCTTTCTTCGTTTTTGGCCTTGGAGCACTTCTGATTTTGTCTAGGTTCTTTTCCTCTGAGACAATGTGTCCTGGAGTTATGGTGTGACCTAGAAATTCCAGAGTCTGGTAACCAATCATGCACTTGGTTGGGCGAGCAGTAAGTCCTGCTTCCTTGAGCCTATTGAAAACTCTGCCCAAGGATTGTAAATGGTCATCCAAGCTGTCACTGGAAATCAGAATATCATCCACGAATGAGATCATGGACGGATCCTGTAAGGGACCTAGTAAGGTCCTCATCATGCGAGTAAACACACTAGGTGCATTGCTGAGTCCAAAGGGCATGACCTTGAATTCGTAATGTCCACTGGGGGTACTGAACGCCAGTAGGGGTCGAACCTCTGGTTTGACCGGAATCTGATAATACCCGCGACTCAGATCCACCTTTGAGAAATACCTTGCCTTATGGAGCCTCGCGAATAACTGAGTTGGATTCGGCAAAGATTCCACCTGACATTGTGTATGACTGTTCAGAAGTCGGTAGTCTATACACAACCGGTGTTCTCCACTTGGTTTTCGTAACAAAACCACCCCCGCATTGTATGGGGATGTGGATGGCGCAATCATGTCATCCTCCAGCAGTTTCTGTATTTTCTCCTCCATTGCCTTTTCTTTAAAGAATGGCACTGGGTAAACCTTTTGGCGAACAGGCTCTTGGGTGGTCAAAGTCATCTCGAACTCCACCAACCTCGTTCGTCCTGATTTATCAGTCAGTATCTCCTTATGAGACTCGAGAACCTGGGTAATCTTTTCCCTCTCCTGGAAAGTCAGATCAGGTTTCACTTGCACATCCCTATAGGTTTCCTGGTGTACCAAGGGATATTCCCTGCCCTCGTTGGTTCCCACTTCTGTCTCCACTGCAACTGCCATTGCCATGAGGTGAGCTGCTTTGTCTCCGGTCTCTCCGCGTATTTCCGCAAGAGATTGATATGGAAAATCTACGACTTTCCCCGGATTCGGATCTGATAGTTGGTCCTGGATATCACCCTTTCCACGGGAAATGGTCCTGGCCAACCTATCTCCAGTTTGTTGTTTCCCGTTGGGAGTAGCAACAAGACTTTGTCTCCCACCTCTAGAGATCTGTCTTTAGACCTACGGTTGTAGTAAGCCGCATGTCTTTTTCTGGCCTTTTTCAAGTTTTGATTCGCCAGAGTCCATCCCTTGTGAAGTTTTTCTTTCAGTTCCTCCACATATTTATAAGAAGAGATCACTTCTTCTGACGCCCCCTCTTCAGTTCAACTCCTCAACATGACTTCCAATGGTCCTTTGATTGGACCACCAAACAGCAACGTAGCGGGTGGTTGTCCTGTTGAGCCATGAGGTACTTCCCGATAAGCAAAAAGTGCTGCTGGGATATATTCATCCCACCTATCAGGTGTTTCCTGTGCCAGTTTCCTGAGCATTGTCATCAACGTGCCGTTGAAACGCTCTACTTGTCCATTGGCTTGAGGGTGGTAAGGGCTGGTATGTATATGGTTAGAGTGGAACACCCTAAATACCTCCTCCATTAGTTTTCCACAAAACTGAGACCCAATGTCCGTCAGTATTTGATCAGGAAAGCCTAATCTTGTAAAGGCCTCCATCAGTGCGTCCGCCACTCGTTTCGAGTCAATCGTGGTCAACGGTATGGCTTAACCCCACATTGTACAGCAATCCACCATGGTGAGTATGTACATGTTCCTCTTCCTAGTCCTAGGAAGTAGACCCACACTATCGATGGCTACCCTCTCGAAAGGAGAGTTCCTGATGGGCAATACACCCAAGACCACCGGTGCTGTCCAGTGTTTCGGTGCCAGCCTCTGGCACTAAGGGCATGACTTCACATACCGACGCACATCACCTGTCATTGCCGGCTAATAGTAGTGGCAGGAAATCCGCTGCATCGTGGCGGCAATACCCATATGCCCACTGAATGAGATGGCATGCCCCATATGAAGAATCTGGGAGCTGTGGGCCTTCGGGACCACCAACTGACCGTGTAGGTTGTCTCCCCTTCCGGTTCTCCTGTAGAGTATCTTATTCTTCATATAGTACTGCCCCCGTTTGGGTGGATCAGCACTTTACTGCAATTTTTTGTAGCAATGACGTAGTGTAGCATCCTCACTCTGGGCAGTTTGCAGCTCCCCTTGCAATGGGTTAGTCACATTTGATTCTGCCTCATCCGTTCTCGTCTGAGAGCGAGTCTGTATTGCTCCCATAGGGTTTGGCTCCTTGGGCATTCCCAGAAAGGCATACCGGCAACCGAGGATTACGGGAAAAATAGGATCGGTCAACACCGTGGGCTTGATGGTGCCGGTGACATATCTTGACCGAATCTCCACTCTAGCAATGGGCAAAGTCATGGCTACAGCACTCTTCTGTGCAGGCTGTACCTCCATGGTCTAACCTGTGAATTGTTCTGGATGTACCAGATCCGCAGAAATCACGGCCTCCCCGTCCAGTCCTCTGTCGTACAACCACGCCACTTGACGACCGTTAATTTTCCTGGTCTGGAGTCTGTTCCTCGGCCTCGACCTGTTTGGTGGGCTCCACCTTAGGTTTCCTGGGGCACAAAACGAATTGAGAGTCTCCTGACTTTCCCCTGCAGTCAATAGCATTGTGCGTATTCGCCCTGCAGTGTTTGCACCATTTCCCTGTCCTAGATTTTCTAGTGCCGGACTTTAGTGAGCTCTCCTGGTAGCGAGCTTCCTTGTCGACCTTGGCATTTTCAGTGACCACCTGCATTGAAATCACTTGACATGCCGCGAAGTGAGGGTTCTTAGCCTTCGATTTGCATTCCTTCGTATTGTGAGAAGGTGACTTACAAATCGAGCACCACTTCTCCGACCATGGTCGTTTTTGTGTAGAGCTCGAAGTGCTCTTGCTTCCCTCATTCGTCTTCTCCAAACTCTCCTCTGAAGTTTTACCATATGGTTCAACCTTCTTTGTTCCTGTGCTCTTGGCTTCCTTCAGGTTATGTTTTTCCTGACTTTTGGTGTTTGTAGAAATGTTTTTTGCTGCCTCCCCATGGACCTCGAGGAACCGTTCTGCCAATTTCATTACCATGTCGATTCGTTCCGCCCCTTGTTCTCCCAAGAATGTCCTGAGAGATTTCGACATTTGCTTTCGCATCTGGTCGACTACCATGAGCTCTTCCAGACTCTCATAGTCATGCGCAATCCCAGCCAAATTCATCCACTTATGGAGATAGGTTTTCAGACGCAGACTATAGGCTGTGAACAACTCCCCCGGTTCTCGTTTCGCCCCTCGAAATTTTTTTCCGGTAGGTATGTCACACGTAACCTCGAATCATTTCAGCAGAGCCGTTGTCAACTCGTCATAATTGTTCTCGTGCCCTGGCGGCAGGCGAGAATAAACCTCGAAACCGTTCCCGCGTAATCCTTGGGATAGCTTGAGATTCCATTTTTCACGTTCCAGACCCATCGCTACCGACATAGCCTCGAAGCGTTGAAGGTACTGGTCAATCTTCTCATTGTCCTCTTCGTAGATCGCTAGAGGGAACTTCATAGCATGGTAGCTATGTCCACCTACTGGTGTTGAGCAAGGGAGAGAGGAACCTCCCACTGCTCCCTCAGTTTCCCCACTAGATTGCCTCTTAAGCTCGAGTTCCCGCATCCGGTACTCGTGCTCCCTTTTTTGAGCTTCTTGTTTAGCTTCCAATCTCTTAGCAGCCTGTTGAGCTTCAAATTTCTTAGCTGCTTGCTCAGCTTCAAATTTCTTAGCTGCTTGCTCAGCTTCAAGTTTCTTAGCTGCTTGCTCAACTTTAAGTTCCAGCCTTCTAGTGGCTTGCTCTGCCTCAAGTTTCTTTGCAGCTTGCTCTAATTCCATCCTTCTCAATTCCATCTCGGCCTTCCGATCTTCCCTTTCTGCTTGACGATAATCTCTCTCCACCTCCTGTATGTAATCTGTTAGTGCAGAACCCGACAAACCCATTTCTTCCCCCTTTGCCTTTAGTTCTGCCACAGTTAGTTTAGGAGTGGCCATATTTCAGAGAGATAAGATTGCAGATAGAGTATAGATTAACTCCAAGATGAATATATAGATAATGAACAATTACAGTTAATCTATATATTTAAGACCACAACACAACACAATCACTCAGTGACAAGAGCAGAATCAGGACCACAGACTTATGCAGACGTGTGAAGTGTTAACAGGTACGATATGTGTCTTAACCCCTACCCACATTCACTCTAGCTAGATTCTCTCTCTAACAATATCTCCGTCCTCTAACTAAAGATCCCGTGTCAAAAGACCCCGTTGTCAGGAGATCCAGCTGTCAAAAGATCCCATCTACGAGAGATCCCGCTGTCAAAAGATCACGTTTACGAGAGATCCCGCTGTCCAAAGATCCCGAACGAGGCATCAATAATTGTCGTAAGTAATCCTTTAATACTTTAGTGTCGTCCCTGGAGTGAGGGGAATCAACACCCACAATTTTTAAACCCAATATTATTGTCCTAGAGAAACCACCAGAATCCGTCCACAAAATTCCCTCAGTCTCTAGACACCTCTTTCTTACTCTCACTAACCCCTGGATCATGCCCCTCTCATTCTTCCCCAACACAACATACTCAACAACTCTAGCTTTAACAAATAAATACAACAATTAATTTATTAAAACAAAGAGTATGTGTGTGAGAGGTGTGTGTGTAATGTGTAGAATGTGTGTCGAATATTCTAATGTGTATGTAGAATCAGACCAGTGAATCAGGAGCAAAGTCTGTTACATCACTGTGCTGAGCACACAACAGCACCATGTATTCCGGACAGTGAACCTCACCCAGAAGATGTTTCCCCGTCCACGTGACGACTTTCTCCGATAACGCTCGAACAAACAGGATGCTGGTCATCAGATAGACACTCTACGATCTTGGTCTTCACTCTAACAAACACGGTGAAGTTACTCTGTTTAATAATGTTTGTTGAACAGAGAATCTTTCAATTAACTGAAATGTCACTTGGAAAAATCTACTGTTCACAAGTCTCTGATTATAAGATGTTCCCCCTCTTTAACAAACAACTTATTAATGTTTATATATATATATATATATATATATATATATATAAATATATATTTGTGTGTGTGTGTGTGTGTGTGTTCGTGTCCTTGGTATATGAGTTATGAATCTTCGGTGATGAAGCTTATCACTCAGTAAACACAACACTTATGTTCATCAAGTACGGCTCAGCAGAAGCCAGGTTTCTGCAGACCAACTAGGTTCTGAGCCCCGTGTAAAAGCCTCTCAGTAACCTCTGTCTTCATTCCGTGAGCCATCATTGTATAAAACTTTGAAACTGCTTCTTCGTAATAAATCATCTCACATTCAAGTGGAACCTGTTGAGTAGAGAACATCATGGTGAGAGCAACTCATCCTGACCTTAATTAGGTGAGTGTAGGCCAATAGCAGCACTCAGATCTATAACAGAGATCCGATCTCTGTCATACGGCCAAATAGCTCATCACATTGGTCTTAGACATGGCAACACCAGGAAAGAATAAAGGAACGGGTAGAAACCCAGCAGATGCCCTACTGGAAGATCCTACCTTCTCAGATTCCTCTCCTCCCTCCCAGCCATCCTCAATCTCTCTAATTATTATCCCACTACATTGTCCGCAACTCCCTGAGTAAAATGATATATCACACAAGCTAGTTAAAGCCATACAATAGGACACTAGTGCCGACGCTCCTATAATACTTTCTAGCACTGCACTTATAGAACATTCTATCACCGCACCTATAATACAGTATATCACCGCACAGTACTGTACTCTATTCCTAATCATACTCTAAGTTAGATATGATTAATAGAATACCATATGCCTATTCCGGTTGATGATTGAGACTATGCAATCACAGACTGGATCTATGTCCGCCGATACATTATCAACACTTTGACACTATAGTCTCTTTCAATTAACACAACTCGGAATACTGCGGTGATCTTTAACACTTCAGAATTTTTGGTCGACTCCTCCAACTTGTTTACCTCAACTGGTTTTATATCGGGGCTTGAGTGACGTCACCAAATTGTCTAGACGCAGAGGCGTCGAGAAGTTGTTTTTCTGTTTATTTTTCCCAACTAAATGTGAACATCTGGCTGGTGTCCCCTTTCATCTGGGAAATTGTCTCCTGTCTGTGATCTAGAGAACCTTCTCCACATCACAAGACTCCATCCGACGTCTGGCCAGACATTCCGTCTATCACTTCAAAGGCTGACTCCCGCCTTGTAGACGGATGGCGCCATTGTACGTTTCTCGAACAACCCACATCATACAGAAATGGCGACCGTGTACAGACAGTTTTCACGACGTATTTTGTTCCTCAGTCCCCTGCTCATCGAAGGATTGCCTGTTTTTGCAGACGAATGTCGGGTCTTGTTTTTTTATCGATCGAAACTATCAAGTTTTTCAGCGACACATGCCCAAAAAATGTTTACTGTCTACTTCTAATGACTCTAGTAAGTTTACGATCTTCATTTGTTTCTTGAAGGACTTGTTCGTTGGTTTTTCTATCTGTCCATGGTATTCTTTGCATTTTCCTCAGAAACCAAATTTCCACAGCCATTAGCTGTTTTTCAGCTTGACTGCTTATTGTCCACGCTTCACATCCATACAAAAGTGTAGGTTCTATGTAGCATCTATAGACTCCTTTTCTCGTGTCAATTGGTATCTTTTTGTTGGTAAGTATGTTTTTCATCTCGCAAAAGGCTACCTTCGCAATGGCAATTATTGTTATAATCTCTTCAAGGCATCTCCCATCAGATGTTATGACTGTGCCGAGATAACAATATCGATTCACTTGTTTAAGAATATGTCCATCTACTCGTATATCACATTGTGATATTTCCTTCTTCCTAGTGACGACCATAATCTGTGTCTTCTTAATATTCAGTTCTAACCCTAGATGGTCACTTTGTGTAACAACCGCATCTACTAAATTTTGCAGGTCCTGTTCATTGTCAGCAATCAAGACTGTGTCATCTGTATATCTAATGTTATTGATGTATCGTCCCCCAATGTTGATTCCTTCCATATCTTCTATATTTCTAACTATATGATCACATTACTATCATTTTATTCACAGAGCCACCGACTATTTCCTTGTTCACACTACAAATATACACTGAGACAGGATGGAGCTTAGTTGACAACAGTACTGACTACGTCACAGTAAAGACACCGTACGCTGATCTTGCTTTAACATGCGAGGCTGAAGGGGTGCCTAAACCACTGGTGATAGTAACAGATGAATCAGGTGACAAAATTAGGACTCGCATACCATTTAGAATCGATGTCTGCAGACGGGCTGGAGTTTATACATGTACAGCCATCAACGCTCTCGGCAGATCTCAAGCTCACAGGCGAATACGTATTTTAAGTACGTATGTTGTTAATAACTGTCTGCAGTGTATTGCGCTTATTCCTGTAAACTATAGGCTATAGAGAGGTAGCTCGGTCACCTACAAACGTTGGGGCCGCTAGTTCGGTTTCAGTAAGAAGCCTCACTGTCTTTGGTCCAGAAGATCAAGACGTTATGTGTGTGTGTGTGTGTGTGTGTGTGTGTGCGCGCGCGCGCGTGCATGTATGTGTTTAATTATGCTAAAATAAAAATTAAGCGCAAAACTACTCAATGCGCCTCTGTAAAATTGTAAATAAACAACAACACGAAGACATATAGGATGAGGGGAGGTCATTAAGTAATAGAAATTGCACCAAAAACTGTTGTTATTGTTTTATACAATAGCGATTAGAAATGTGTGCGTGCGTACGTGCGTGTGTGCGTGCGTGCGTGCGTGTGTGTGTGTGTGTGTGTGTGTGTGTGTGTGTGTGTGTGATGTCTCAACAGACTCCCTGCCTGGCTACATCCTTTGTCCACATATCAATTAACGTGTTGATGCCTTCTAAGAAACTGTTTTTGGGTTTGACCGAGTTGTTCTTCACGGTGCAAGTCGATAGAGGGGCATCAGTTTTGTACTCGCTTTTGCGCATGCGCAAACTGCTCGGCCCTCACTACCCTCATATGCCAGTATAGTTCAGAAATGGAGTCACACTAGAACAGCAATGGATCATCGCTGGAACTACAACGGAATATTACACAGAAATTTAAAATACAACACACTATTTTGAGAGGGTGTCCGGGCTGGAACTCCTACACAATGATAATTAAAGTGAAACAGCCTCAAATCTCCATACATATTTCTAGAAAACAGTGAGTGCCATTTTCCCGTGTACGCGGAATCATTAATGATCGCAAATGCTATTTGTGGATAGCACATCTGACTAAATACTCCGCTTTCTCATTGTTAGATATGGCGGATATGCTATAATGTTTCATATCTCAACAAGCCAGCGTTACTGTACGATATAGTTCATCACAGCTCAACAATTCTGTCAAGACGGACACATGTCTGGTCCTACTTAAGCTGTCGTCAAGTTCTTGTTCACAAGACGAACAAATGTCTGTCCCATCTTAAGCTTTCGTCAAGTTCTTGTTCTCAAGACGGACACATGTCTTGCCCATCTTAAGCTTTCGTCAAGTTCTTGCTCGCAAGAAGGACAAATGTCTGGCCCAACTTAAGTTGTCAAGTTCTTGTTCACAAGACGGACAAATATCTGTTCAACTTAAACTGTCGTCAAGTTCTTGTACGGACAGATGTTTGGCTCAACTTTAGCTGTCGCCACATCTTGGCAAAGATTCGTCCAATATCCTAGCGTGTAGAAATGAAAGTACAAAAGCGGAAATCAAATTGGATCTCTCTTATGCCACACGTACGATGGTGCTACGACTAATTTACTTAATTAATTACCTAGAGTTGAATAATATTGAAAATAAGACATTCGTAATATGTAGCACGTGATATTCCAGACCGACTCGTCACATGCATGTTCTATATGCATGGATATTGTAGCCGCACTAATATTAAACAATTATAATGGTATTATTATTCCATTCCAGGCAGACTCAAGGTGAAGTTCAGTGCAAACAACAACCGCAGAGCGGAGATCAGATCCGGCGATACAGTAGAACTGAAATGTTCTGTAGACGGATGTCCAGATAGAGTCACTATATCTAGTAATGCACGTCCAGTAGCTGAGACGGTCAACTATACAATTCCTCTTGTCCATGAAATAACTAGAGTCAACTGTTCACACATGGGAACCTACACATGTCTAGCCAAGTCTCTGACCGACCAAAATGTACAGGAAACAGCAGACCTGGAAGTCAAGGGCTGTGAGTACCCATCGGGAGCAATCCTCTGTTATTGTATAGGATAGTTCCTCATATTACAACAATCCAATGTTTTTGTATGGCATATTTAATTATATAACGACACGAAAGTTCCTCATGTCACAACAAGCCTATATTATAGTATGTCATAGCTCCTCATATCATAACACGCCAGTGTTACTGTATGTCATAGTTTCCTCATATCACAACAAGCCTGTATAATTGTATGGCATAATTACTCATATCACAACAAGCCTGTGTTATTGTATGGCATTGTTCCTTATATCACAACCGTCATATAACATTATTTGTCATAGTTCATCATATGTAGTCATGTCTTGGGTAGATATGACTTAGCAACTGTATGGATGTGAGAGTTGGAAATCAACGGTAGCTTTAGATTAAAAAAAATTAGAAAATTTTGAGAACAAATTCAAAGAAGAATTCTAAACATCCAGTGGACAGATTTCAAAACCAATGCGCAAATAAGACAAGAGACTAAGCAAGATATTGTACCCAATTTTATAAGAAAACGCCTTGGAACTACATCGGCCATGTACTCAGAATGGAAGAGACAAGACTCCCCTATCAAGCCCTCATATGGTCACCTGCGTAGAACCACCATCAGAGAAGGCTCATTCAACGGCCAAGTGAACATCCAAGATCTACAACAGGTAGCAGCGAACCGCCGGACATGGACAGCCATGACTTCTGCCCTATGCGCCAACCTAGGCTCAAGAGGAAAGACTAACTAACTAATGGTATGACAGTAGACGTTGCTACATGCTTTCTGGTAGCATTGAATGTTGGGAGAGCTAACCAAACTCGCCACCTGACATTGTGGCCACGGCTGAGGAGAGGAAACGGAAGGGTACAAACCTTATCCTGGTGCGAAAAAAATGCAACTTAAAGACTAAATATCCTTGCAGTGCAGATCAGGCTCTAAGAAGTGGTCGGCACCTGGTCTAGTATCGAAGTTCTGATAGACAGACATTTAAAGCACTGCTTTGCTGATCTTGCAGCTTCTGCAGCTGGTCTTGTTCCAGATGTATTGATGTTACCTTTCCCCTGGAGTACGCTATTCAGGCCGAGAGATTGATCACGCTGCATGGTATCTGCTATTCAACGCAATCTTTGGGCAATGGAGAGGTTATTATCCGTTTTTTTAAGCACAATAACTATCGCCTGAGAAGACGGCAAGGTGCCTGTCAGTTTATCTTAGCACAATAGTCCTGCGTTTTTATATAGCATAGTTTATCATAGCACAACAATCGTGTGTTTTTATATAGCATAGTTTATCATAGCACACATAACCTGCGTTATAATATGACATAGTTTATGATAGCACACATAACCTGCGTTATAATATGACATAGTTTATCATAACACTGTATTCATTTAGTGAATGTAAATACAATAGCTGCAAGCTATAACCTCATAAAGTTAACAAAGGCAACAACTCTATAATGTATTTGACGTACAACAAACCTTTGCTCACATATAGTGACGCATTATCAATTATACGATTGCAGCCAGTGTTATCCAAACAGAAAGAGTTTGTTTTAAATTTCAAATTACCGTGGAAATAACAACATTTCCCACATTCGAACAATACCTGTAACTATGTGATTGTTCGTATATTTGCTTCACATGATACATAACTCAGTAGTATGCGCCGGATGCAGCGAAATATGCCAGGCAATAAATCGTTCAGCATATTATTTGTGTCTTATATGTATAAATAGTTCATCATAACCATCGGTTATGTCGTATTATTACTGGCGCCTTGCTTCTTGACAGATGCTGGTTTATTACATTGTGCTTCAAAAACTAGGCATATTAACCTCTACTTAGCACAAAGCCTGGGATAATTGTAGAGACCATGCGTTTGCCCTACAGTATGATCCCTCTCTCTGCTTGACTAGTTTACTCCAGAGGAAAGGTAACACCAATACATCTGGAACACGACAAGCTGCAGAAGCTGCCGGATTAGCATAGCAATGCTCTAACTGTCCGGCTGTCGGAATTTCGACCCCAGACCAGATGCCACCTAAGGCATAAAGCCGGGTCTGCACTACAGTGACATTTAGTCTTTAGGTTGCACCATGTTAAGGCATGTTCCCTCACAATTGCGCTGGAACGCCCGAAGCCTTTGGCAAAATGTGGAGTTTCGGTGCTAACAGAAAGCATTTAATAACGTAACCTGTCATACGGCAGCTGAGTCATATCTGACTGATACCTGACTGGAGTGTTATTTTACGATATTGTTCATCACAGCATAGCGATTCTGTGTTATCATATAACACAGTTCATCATGGCGCACCAATAATCTATTATTATAGAAATAAGTCTTCAATACAGAACAATCCTCTGTTACTATACATCTTTCATCAATACACAACAAGCATATATTATTATACAACATCTATCATCAATACACTACCATCCTCTGCAATCATGCAGCAGCTTTTATCAATACACAACAATCTGCTGTTATTATACATGTTTCATAAATACACAACAATCCTCTCTTAATATACACCATCGTTCTTCAATACACAACAATCTTCTCTTAATATACACCATCGTTCTTCAATACACAACACTCTTCTGTTACTATACAACATATTTCCTCAATACACAACAATCTTCTGTTACTATAAACATAGGTTTGATGATGGAACAAGATGCTGGTGCTCTTCCATCAATCAAAATTTCTAATTACGAACTGAAGGCGTATTTGGGGTCGACAATATCAGATAACATTTCATTGGAGACAGATATCGACAGAAGCATTGGAAAGACAGCCAAAACATTTTCCAGACTAAGTTAGAGAGTTTGGGAGAATAATAGACTAACAGAGCGTACACAAGTTCAAGTATATAAAGCTTGTGTTGTTAGCACACTATGGGTCTGAATCCTGGACTTTGTACTCACGACAGGAAAGACAGTTGAATTCCTTCCATATGAGATCTCAGAGACGTATACTGGGCATTTCGTGGAAAGACCACATAACAAACACACATGTGCTTGAAAGAGAGGGTATTACCACAGTGCACTCTCTCCTCATGCAGAGACGCCTCTGGTGGCTGAGCCATGTATTTCGAATGGAGAATGAACGTATTCCCAAAGATCTCCTATATGGAGAACTAGCCACAGGGAAGAGGCCAATCGGAAGACCCAAAATGGGATATAGGCGTGTGTGTTAACAAGATATGAAAACCCTTGGCATAGGTCCAAACACGTGGGAAAGAGATGCAACAGACAGATGTTCCTGTAAAAGAGATGTACGAAACGGACTGGAGCTCTTTGAGACCAGGGGTGTCAAACTCAATCGCTCAGTGGGCCAAAACTCAAATCACACATAAGGTAGCGGGCCGAACAGGATAAACATTCAATAAGCGAAAAATTAAACCTTTTTTAAACTTTAATATAGATTAAAACAGAAAATAGTTTTAATAATAAAACATCATTGCTATACACATTTTCACTCACATGTCAATTTGTCAGAGCACGCTGTTTGGCATCTTTTCTTGGCTACAAGTTCGTTTATATTGGGAATAATGTTTTGTGTCATTAAGATTATCACGAAGGACTGCAAGTGTTCATCAGTGAGACACTCCTGTTTGATAGTTTGTTAATCTTCATCATAGAAAACAGCTGTTCACACAGATATGTGCTACCAAACATGCCGCATGTAGACGAAGTCGGGGCATTTCTTCAGGAATGAAACAAGTGAATTGTGCAGGCCCCACAGTGTCGTACTTTGCCTTTAGTGTCCCATTACACTGCAGCTCTATTAACTCCATCTGCACATTTACAGGTGCAGTTTCCACATCTGTGGCAAATGGATTACGAAACATCTAGAAAATACTTTTCATATATTCAGCCTCTCAGCGGCTTTGAAAGGCTCTGTTTTTAGAATCAACTTTTCTCTTGGCCATTTTAAAGACTAGCTTTGATTGTAAAAGATTGTGCCTCTACCGACAGACGCTTGATTGATATCAGGTTAGCCGTAGCGAGGAAAGGTGATGTAATATGTGGGCATTACACTACTTTCATTTTTTTATGAGCCAATCCAAAAGGAGCATCTGGACGTTGCTAGGTAACTATAACGACAAACAGTAATTACACAACTTTTATTTTCGCTTGTTCTGATCGAAAGCGAGAACGCTCTCAGGTAGCCAATCAGTCGGAAGGTTGCCAATTAGGGAATTTGATTTGCACTTTATATCGTGACCAGAGAGGCAAGGTGTTTTCCCACCTACCCTGGGTGGGTACCGTCCAAAAAGAGAAACCTGGACCAATGCAGCAGTCTTTGCCCATGATGTCTATGAAGGTTTCCACTCAGGCACTGAAACCGTTGCTGCAGCGATTGATATTGAGGACGCATACAACAGAGTACCACTGGATATTTTAATGTTTCAGCTTCTTGAACTAAACGTAAGTCCATTCCTCCTTAGTTGGATCGCTGCAGCCCTCTACCAACGGAAAGTAGTTTTTAGATGTGGCAGTTGGACTTCGGAACCAACAACAATATATCCTGGCCTACCACAGGGATCACCATTATCTCCGGTACTGTTCAACGCCTACACAGTGAGAATCACCAGTGAGCAGATCACTGGACCTGGCAGGACATTGTCGTATGCCGATGATGTTTTAGTGTATCATCAGGGTAAGGATAGAGAGGAGGTTGCTGTGGAACTACAAACCGAACTCAATCGCATAAGTACTTGGTGTGATGAGGCTGGGGCAATGGTCAACCCAACAAAGGCAACAGTGACTTGGTTCTCGCTGAATAATCATATTGTCAACAACCCAACACCAACTGTAATGCTGTGTTCAGAGACGGTGGAAAGAACGCAGGCAATGAATTACCTGGGGATACGGTTTGATCGAAGCCTTGCTTATAATGTGCACATAGACCAGGTGATAACAAAGGCCAAGCGGGGTTTGGCAGCGATGCGGGTGATGGCGGCAGCAAACTGTGAGCAGCGCCATCTATGTCTTCTGTACGAGGGGCTGGTCATGTCTGTTTTGGAGTATGCAATGGCAATCCTGACTCTCAGACATAAGCAGATAGAAAGGATGGAAAGGATACAGAATGAAGCTATGCGCATTATTCTTGGATGTACAAGAGATACAGCATGCAGGGCGATGCGCTACCTTCTTGATTTTAAAACCATTGAAGAGAGAATACAAGTTTGCAGGGCACGCGCCTACCTCAGAATTAACGCAAACACACAACATCCACTGCATAGTGAAATTAGGAAGGTGAAGGGCAGCAGGTTAAAAAGAGGACGGTCGTGGATGGGTCAAGCCGAAGACATTCTTCAACAGGTGTGTTCACTTGAGGACTTAGAACCTGGCGAGGAGTGGGTGCAAGTGCCAACAGACTTCTGCACATCCTTTTCAGTTTGCATCCAACTAGATAGAAAATGCAGACAAGAAAATCCGGCTGCTGTTGAGGCTGAAGTACAAGCGTTGATTTTCGAGAATTCGCTAGACGGTGACGCGGTCATCTACACAGATGGGTCGGTCGTCCGACATGTGAGAAGCTCATGGGCCTTTACAGCTCGGGCCGGAGGGAGAATTATGAAGGAGGACTCTGGTGCTTTCACTGAAACCACAAGTAGCCTGACCATGGAAGTCATGGCAGTAAGTAAAGCAATAACATGGCTCGAGATTATTATTGCCTAAAATTATCTCTTGAGCCGAGTATATATGTACATCGGTTGAGACCTCTCGGGCCTGATATGAGTGTACGGCGGGCCGGATGTGGCCCGCGGGCTTTTAGTTTGACACATGTGCCCTAGACCTTTCATGAAATACAATAAATGCGTTTCAGTCAGTTTCTTTGTCCCATACCAAACAAATAGTTGCATATACTTTACGGAACGTGCAGTCAACCCCAGCATTTATAGGTTGGTTGTGATTTACGAAAAAACAAAGACAGACAGACAGACAGACAGACAGACAGACGGACGGACGGGCGGGGGGACGGACGGACGGGCGGGGGGACGGACGGACGGGCGGACGGAGGGACGGACAGACAGACGAACAGACGAATAGACAGACGGACAGACAGACAGACAGACAGACAGACAGACAGACAGACAGACAGACAGAAATCTCCTTTCTCAAATTCTGTAAAGTCATAATATTTCTAACCTACCGATTAGGCCCGGTGTCACTGTGTGAGAGTGACGATGCTTCACGGGAAATGTCACCTATCCTGGGGGAAAACGTCACAATTTCTATATGCGTAATGTCCAGTGAAGGGTTGACATTCTCAGCCAATGAAACCAAGATCGTGGTTAAGTTTACCAGAAACCCCATCACCCGTGTATACTGGACTGTCAACATAACAATGATCGACATCGAAGTAGAGGACTACAGAACACACACAGTCAGGATAGCAAACAAATATGGAAGTCTGGATGTACAGTTTACAATGACGGATAAAGGTAAGAATGTTACATCTGCCATCTGTCATTAACCAAAACAATAGAAGAGACTTGTGACAAGTGGATCACAATAAGGCACGAATTCAATATTTTCTAACAGTTTATTTTTCGTATTAGTGTTAATCAAACTGAACCTTCGCATGTGTCATGGACAACGAGTCTGTCATTATTATCATCATCATCCACTTTTGCCATCGAGCGTAGTGGAGAGGAGTAATTTGCGCTCCAGCGCCTGATGGGTGGCACTGGATATATTGTCATTCTATGTGATTGCATAATGCCATTGATGTCGTTAATCCGTCATCTTCTTGGGATATCCTCTTGCTCTCGTTGCCGGTATTCTTTTATGTAGGGTATGTGCTGGTTGTTGATGGTGTTGTATTCTAACTAGATGACCAAATCATTTGATCTTCTGTCCTTTAATATATGTGGGACAAGGTGTTGATCCCAATGTGTGTCTGATAACATTATTTCTTAAACGGTCTCGAATATTTAATTTGGCAGCTCTCCTCAAGCATCTCATCTTGCAGATGTTGTGATTTTGATAATGTTAAAGTTTAGCCTTGGTAGCATAGAGCCGGTGTGAATATATTACGTATGTTGTGTCTTTTTGCGGACATAGGTAGGCTTATGTTTAGATGTCTAAATATTGGTGATAGTTGATACGCGAACTTGCTTTTTGACATCTAATTTCGATTTCGCTATCTTGTCTGATATCTTCTGTGATCATACTTCCAAGGTATTTGAATTCTTTAACTTGTTTAACGAGTGTGTGTAAAACGTCATAACAAACACGAAGAAATTCTTCGTTTATATTCTTCTTCTTTTTATAGTTCATGACGTGTGACATTGGTTATGATATTTGTCAACAGACTTCTGTATCTTGTGCTTTCAGTTATTTCTGATACCGATGTTCCCCCATGCCATGTCAAACTGCCCAGTATCGTCTCACTTGGTCTCCTCCTATTTTTGACATCATGATTAGGAATAGAGTACAGTATGTGCGGTAATATAATGTATCATAGTGCGGTAATATAATGTTCTATAAGTGCGGTGCGAGAAAGTATCATCTGAGCGTCGGCACTAGTATTCTATTGTGTGGCTTCAACTAGCTTGTGTGATATATCATTTTACTCAGGGAGTTGAGGACAATGTAGTGGAATAATAATTAGAGAGATTAAGGATGGTTGAGAGGGAGGAGAGGAATGTGAAATGGTAGGATCTTCCAGTAGGGCATCTGCTGGGTTTCTACCCGTTCCTTTATTCTTTCCTGGTGTTGCCATGTCTCAGATCATATGATGAGTTATTTGGCCGTATGACAGAGATCGGATCTCTGTTACAGATCTGAGTGCTGCTATTGGCCTACACTCACCTAATTCCGGCCAGGATTGAGTTGCCCTCACCATAGCATTCTCTATTCTACAGGTTCCATTTACAGGTCCACGTATGTGTGCTATGATTTTGACCAGAGAAGCTAACACATTTTAGAATATGATGGCTCAGAATTTGAAGACAGAAGTTGCTGAGAGGCTGCTACATTGGGCTTATACCCAAGTTGGTTTGCGGGAACCTGACTTCTGCTGAGCAGGATATGCTGATGATACTTATGTTTTAGCAAGTGATAGGTGTATCACTGAACAGTCAGAACATTATATATATTCTACATATACAACACTGATACCAGAAACAGTCATATAAATATTATACTGATACCGGGAACTTCAGATTGTGTTGTTAATATGGGGAATCTTTAAAACCAGTGACACTAAATCAAGTAAGATTTCCCAGTAACGGTGACAATAGTGTTAGAATTTTCTAATTAACACTCGGTTAAATAACAGAGGAAATTCATAGTGTAAAACAGATTGAAGACTCTCATTAGACAGTGTTTGTCATGGGTGTCCAAGCATCCTAGTGGTTCAAGAGACAACGGAGGAAGTCTTCACGTGACCGGAGGAGCATCACCTTGGTGAGGTTGCTTGTCTGGACTGAATGGTGCTAGTGTGTTATCAGCACAGTGATGTGAATGACTATACTCCTGAACACTGATCTGAGTCTACAGACACTTTAGAATATACGTCACACATTCTACACTTTATATATACACACACACTTCTCCTACATATACTCTTTGCTTTAATAAATTTCTTGTGTTTATTTGTTGAAGCTAGAGTTGTCACGTATGTTATGTTGGGGAAGAATGAGAGGGGGCATGATCCAGGAGTGAGTAAGAGTGAGAAGAAGGTGTCTTCAGATTGAGGGAGTGTTGTGGGCGGAGTCTATTGGATATCTCCAGGATAGAGATATTGAATTAAAACAAATGTGGGTGTTGATTCCCCTCACTCCAGGGACGACAGTAAAGTGGTAAAGAAGAACATTTAACTACTACGACATTCATTCTTTACACACACGACAGTCCGACATGTGAGAAGCTCATGGGCCTTTACAGCTCGGGCCGGAGGGAGAATTATGAAGGAGGACTCTGGTGCTTTCACTGAAACCACAAGTAGCCTGACCATGGAAGTCATGGCAGTAAGTAAAGCAATAACATGGCTCGAGACACAGACATTCACTAGGGTTTGTTTCCTTAGCGACTCAATGAACATGATCAAGAGGATAGAGGAGGGGTCGATCCGAAGAGAATGGTTGCTGCCTCTGGAGCGGTCTCGGCTGGCAAAGGTTAGTTTCATCTTCGTGCCAGGGCATGCTGGAGTACAAGGAAATGAGCGGGCTGACAAGCTCGCAGGTGAGGGTACTGTGGAGGGCGGACGCGCCATGGACCAGGCCGACATTCTGAATGCTCTACGAGAAGTAAGACTTTTGCGAGAACCAAGTGATGACTGTGAATCTACAACAATGGCCAGACTGCGAGAACAGCAAATTAAAAGAGGGGTGGCCAAACAAGAACACTACGCAGGAAGCCAAAGAAGATTGATAAACCAACACAGAACTGGCGTCGTTAGCCGCTACACGTTGCGGGATTTGCTGAGGAGGGGATCCGAGCACTTATGGACTGAATGGTTCGATGTGCATTAAGGATGATCTGTCGACTAACTATCTAACTAACTAATGTTCTTGGTTGACTTCCTCCGAAGTCGGAGAGTGTCTGCCTGTTCGGCGAGGAACAACCAGTCTGCCTATAAATAAGCCAGACATGGGACAACGGATACTCACGCAAACCTCAGGTCCTGTGTGACATCACACTGATGTTGGACAACAGGATGTCTTCATTCGACATACAGGACTTCGCGTTGGAGCTCAAGCCAACGAACACAAGCAAGCATTAGCAGATCTTACCACTGTCACAATGTTATTGACACATAGAAGTGGCTGTGGTTGTGTCTAGTGGTATGTCTCCGTGAATATTGTGTCAGATGACTGCTCAACAACGATGAATCAATATAGAACACTAGCCTGCGCACACAATACTTTAATTCGAAACAAACTCGAAGCTATAACACTCTTCAGGAACATTCAACAGTGGAATATATCTAGATTGCATATGCACACGTCTAGCCCACTCAGAATAGCATATAACACAGTAAGCTCCTGCGACCACACTATTGCCGTGCACTAGTCTCGCATAACTCTTCTCCGTCCTCTGAGTCTCTTCTTTCTGGACTCAACTCCACTCACTGGTCCAGAACTCAGAACTCCACTGTTTGGCTAAGACTCCCTCGATTAGCCTCAGACTGAATGCTCTCGCTAAGTCTCCCTCACTTATCCTCAGAATCCCACTCTACTAGCTAAGTCTCCCTGACTTAACTCCAACTCAACTGTCTGAAAACCACCAGGCGGAGTTGTCCCTAACTCCCCCACACCTCCACTGTCCCCAATTTTGCCCAGACTTAACTTTTTATTCAATCTTCCCGGACCTCACAAGGAACACCATTTAATCCCTTTAACCCCAATCTAAATGCCTTCAACATTCCATTTCTGTACTTCCTTTGTCTCTAAGTCTACTATCATGTTTTACTCTGTGCCCTTATGACTCGTACTGACATTTCCGTGAAATACCCTGCCTTGTGTTTGAGGCCAGCCATTGGTTTGGAATTCATATCTCCACCTTTCTGACCAAACATCCGCATATTCTTCTCTGACCCAGTTACCCTTAATTGTATAATTAAATTCTTAACTCGTGCTTTTACACCACTTTGGCGTAAACACACGCATGTTACAACCACAGTTATTTAAAATTTTCAACATTCGTGTCTCACCTTGTCAAATGCTTTAATGTTTTCAGGAAGCATTGGTTGTGTCTTTATATTCTGCAAATCCACACTGCTCATCTCCGATTTCTGGATTTATTTGATGTCTTATTCATCTGATATACATTCGTATGAGTATGTTACTCGCGTATCCATTACACTAATCATGCTATGTTCTCTACAATCCATTGCGTCAGATTTCTTGGGTAGAACTATAACATTAGATTTCAAGAGAGATTAGGTACGTAACCTTTGTTATAGATATGATTGAACCTATGTGTAATCACTGTGTTATACTAGGTGACATCCTCATCATCTCATCTCATTATCTCATCTCATCATGTTCCTCGTGTACCTTGTGGTGTCGAGGTGAAATATAAACAGCGAGAGAGTGCCCGGTTATGGGGTTCTGTATCGACATGCTCATGGACTCTGTTATTCCCTGCGTCCTTGGTCTACGTGGTCGGCCTCTTCCTCTGTTTCCATCTGGTCTGTACATCATTGCTTGTTGTGTTGTACTGTTAGTTGGTAACCTACTTGCATTGGCAAACCATTTGACCTGCTGCCTTCTAGTAAAATCTAGCGCAACTATAAACCCACTTTAGTCCTGATTTCTTCATTGCTGATCTTATCTCTTCTTAATATATTGATCATTCGTCTCAGGAATCGCATTTATGCTGTGATTTGTCTTTTCTATTTTTTCTGTCATTGTCCAGGTTTTGCAGTTTTAACAAAGAGTTGATAGAAATATTGTTGTGTAAAGTCCTTTCTTAGTAGTGTTTGTTCTTTAGAATTGGTGCCATTTGTCCAGTGAGTTGGTTTGCTTATTGCATCTATTGTCGATCTCTTCTTCTGATTTGCCATGTTATGATAATATACTTCCTAGGTACTTGAAACTCTTTACTCGATTCAAGGGATGTTCGTTTAGGTTAATTGTTGTTGTTATTTCTTCTTTAGTTATAGTCATTACCTCTGTTTTACTTATGCTAATTTTCATGTTATGTTCTCTACACATTTCGTGTAGAGTATTCATGTGGTCTTGTAATTCAGCTTCTGATTTTGCTATTAGTGCTTGGTCGTCCGCAAACAGGAGTACTCTAATGGTTTTAATTTGCAAATGGTTCTTCTTCTGTGTTCTTGTCATGCAGTGTTCTTGCGGTCTCTGTTTGGCTGGTTTCTTTACATATGTTGTATATATATATGTTATGAACAAAAGAGGGGACAGGACACAACCTTGTCGTACTCAGAATCGTATGGTGAAGGGATCTGACATCTTCATAAGGATGCGTTAAATACGGCCCTCTATGATTTCAATGTCGTTCTCCCTGACCTAGAAGTTAACGTCTTTCTCCGTAATTCCGTATATTCTCGCGAGTAACGTAATCTGCGTGAGAATCGGCTTCGGTTCAACTTACGGGGTATGTGAGCCGGTCGTTTAGAAAGCAATGGCAAATTACTGAGCGTAATCTTGCATAGTATTATACATCAACAGCAGCTGAAAAATGCTGATAATGACTGCAACGTCCTGTAAGGGATAGGAAAGAAATATATTTCAACACATTAGACATAATCAATGTACTCTTGACTTCCATAGACAGTTTTCGGTACAACTGTAGGCGGCGACGTCCTGGGAAGCCCTATTCGAAAAATGGGTTCCAGTACACATTTGACACTACCACCAGCGGGTGGGAGGCGGGCGTCTGACCACCACATCATCCTAGCTCCCCTTTAGGTTAAAATATTATAATTTTCAGAATGAATATGTGGAAATTATCTGGGATGTACAGGTGATGAGGGAAGGAACATTCTAACTACATGTCCGAACTACTTAATTCTTTCATGTAATATGTTGATTTCCTACACTTGATTTTAGTTTCTCATGTGTCTCTCTATCTCTTTTTGTTTCTCCAGTTGCGTTTTTTGTGCGTCTCATCTCACTTGCTGTGATTTTACTCATGTATATTTCAAGTAATGCCCACTTTTAGCATTGGTAAACCAG
>JACEFZ010011073.1:140000-145365 GCA_014155875.1 Cepaea nemoralis
GGTTCTCTCCGCGTCGGTAACTTACGGGGTCATGTGAGCTGGTCGCTCAGAAAGCAATGGCAAACTTACTGAGCGTAATCTTGCCAAGAAATCAACAATCAGCTGGAAGATGCTGATGTTGACAGCGATGTCCTGTAAAGCATATGCGAACCAAACAAATGTATATGTCTAATTGTGTAATTCAAATTACACTATTATTATCATTATGTTCAATTGTGTCATTCATATTATAAAACTTTTATCATTATCTGCCTAATTGTGTCATTCTCATTAAACAATGTGTATTATCATCTGTCTAATTGTTTAAGTCACAGTAAATAACGTTTATCATTCTATGTCTAATTATGTCATTCACATTAAATTACGTTTTATTATTCTCTATCTAAATGTGATACTCACATTAAACAACTTGTATCATTAACCTTCTAAATCTATCACTAACATGAAACAGCTTGTATCATTAACCCTATAAATGTATTACATGAAGAATCTTGTAGAGATGACAAGAATCGCTATGACAAAGAATAACATTCCTGCACGAGTCAAAACTAATTCATATTACATAACTAATAATTAATATCACTCTCTGACTAAGTGTGCTTGTGCTATTCTCATTAAGCATCTTAAATGCATGTGCTGCATAATTTTGTCATTCACATTAAACAACCTTAACACTCTATGTCTAATTGTGTCATTCACGTTAAACAAATTTGACACTTTGTCTAATTGTGCCATTCACATAAACAACTTTAACCTCTCTGTATAATTTTACTATTCACATTAAACAACCGTTACTGACTTAATTCATCATGCACATCAAACGAGTGCATTTTTCGGGAGACTACTGGGAGTCGACGCTGAAGCTGCGGAGTTCGTGCTTTGTGTGACGCTTTCGGAGGTTCGCCCTGCGGTAAGAGACCGAGCCATGCGAGAAAACCCGGGTCAATGAGGTCTTTCTGGTGACTGCACAATCCATCGACGATGAACTGTGGTATTCGTGGATGGATTTTGGGCTGACATTCTGACGGCGGCATTATGCACAGTATACCTGTGCGGGCTTGTTGGATTGCCGAAACTCCCGGCTATTCCTCTTTTCACATTGGACAGTGGGGAGCATTTTGTGTGATATTCGCTGGCACGGCTATGGAGCATAATGGGGACGACCCGTTGCCGTGAAGGTGGAACCTCGACTAACTAACTAACATGTAACATTTTGTTTCTAAGTTTCTTATTGTCGTTAAACGCAAATATTTAATCTGTCTACATTTCCCTTTGGCATTAACCACGTGTAACTTTATCTGTCTGCGTTCGAAATTTAACTTGTTCTGTTAAGTTTCTCATTGGTATTAGGCATATTTGACTTTATCTGTTAATTTTCTCATACTCATTAAACACATTTAAACCTCTCTGAGTTTCCCATTGTCATTAAACACATTCAAAGAGAACTCCACCATGTACAATGTACAAGAGTGTTCCGTAGTCTAGTGTAGAGAAGGAAGCGCTATTCACCGACTTTGATAATAGATACCCTTGCCTCTCGACATGTCTTTAAAGCGATATAATAATTAGAGATCTCAAAGATAGACTAGCAATACGATATGTAGGTTTTAAGAACGACGAAGAAGAAGAAGAAGAAGAAGAAGAAGAAGAAGAAGAAGAAGAAGAAGAAGAAGAAGAAGAAGAAGAAGAAGTAGAAGAAGAAGAAGAAGAAGAAGAAGAAGAAGAAGAAGAAGAAGAAGAAGAAAAAGAAAGAAGGGGAGGAGGATGGACAGGAGAAGGTCGGAGAATAAGAAAAATAATAAGAAGCAGCAGCAGAAGCAGAAAAAGCGAAACAGCAACAAAAGCAAGAAGAAATACGTTGTAATATAATGATACGTACATATTATTTACGAGTCACACAGAAATAATTAGAAGATAGCAGAAGATAATGCATGTGTCTGAAGTGTTGTAATACAGTGTGTTACTTGTTGTTGTCAGAGCTGAGGAAACAGATGCCAGCGACGCTGGTTGGGAGGACACTAAGGGAGGTAAGGTTTCTTAGGTGAATGTTTGAGTATACCGAGTTCGCGAGTTCAGTAGTGAGAGAGTCTTTGAGTTCTTGAGAAGGTTAGTGTGTGCTTGATGTAAATTGGGTTTCAATGGTTATGTCTAAGTAGTGCTATAAATAGCAGCACGTGTAAAGACTACTTATGAGATAAAAGAGAGCGAACAAAACAATAAACAAACAAAGACACACAATCAAGGAGTAGGAAAATCAAATACAATTAAATCAGGAATAAAGCAGCACTGTTGATCATCCATCAAGAATGATGATGACCATTCATTTCATCCAGTGAGGTTGAAAGTATGCAGCCGTGAGTTCTAAGATGGTTGATAAGGCCTATTCTGGCTCGAAATGTTCTTTGACAATGTGGGCAAAGAATGCTTGACGTTCCAGGAGGAGGATCTCCTCCAGTGGTTTTTCTGACTAGCATTTTTCTTCACAGCTTTTCAAGTCCCGGTTACTTCACAAGTGACTGCACCCTTGCGTAATGATGTACGCCTCTAAGTTCGGTATTTGGCAGGAGTCTCCCAGGTGTCATGATGAATTCCTTAAGCTTTCAGTGAGATTTTCAGAGTGTCTTTAAAGCGTTTCCTCTGGCCATCTTGAGAGCGTTTACTACAACGCAGCTAGCCGTAAAAAAAAATTCGTTTAGGGAGCCTGTAATCTGGCATGCGAGTTAGGAGATCAGCCCAGCGAATCTGATTCTTCATTAGCAGAGTGTGGATACAGGGCATGGACGCTCTTTCTAGGACTTCATTGTCTGGGATCTTGTCTTGTCATTTAATATTCAACAGTTTCCAAAGGCAGACTGTGTGGAAGTGGTATTATTTCCTAGCGTGTCGCTGATAAATAGTCCAGCTTTCACAAGCATATAACAGTGTGGATACTACAACTGCTTTGAAGACTTTCAGCTGTGTTTGCAGGCTTATTCCAGTTCTGTCCCATACATTCTTGTACAGTCTGCCAAAGGCCGTGCTGGCCTTGGAGATGCTTGCATTGACTTCGTCATCAGTTTTGGCAGCTTGTGACACTGTGCTGCGAAGATAGGTGAATTTGTCCACAACAATTAGACTATGACCATTCACCTTGATATTCGGCACAGTGTGATTATTTTCTGGAGCTGGCTGGTACATAACTACAGTCTTCTCCAAGTTGACATTGAGCCCAAAGTTGGCACATGCATGTGAAAAAGCTGAAACATTGTGTTGCATGTCTGCTTCTGAGTTGGCATATAGAACGCAATCATCAGCAAACAGTAACGCTCTGGCGGTGTTGCTGTTAGTTTTGGTTTTAGCTTTTATCCTTCTGACAGTGAACAACTTTCCACCCATGCTGTAGATGATGTCTATTTCAATGTCTTTGTTCTTGAAGGCATTCGTCAGCATAGCTGAAAACATGAGGCTGAACAGTGTTGGTGCCAGGACACAGGACAGTTCACCATTTTCCTGTACACTTGCCTGCATACCATCATGAAATAGCCGCACTAATTGGACAAACTTGCAGACTGATATATTTCGCCATTATCTTCCACGGTCCTCCTCTGCTGACTGTGTCAAAAGCCTTGGTAAGGTCAATGAAAGTGGAGAACATTTCGCAGTTCTGTTCCTGGCATTTCTCTTGCAGCTGCCTTGCAGGGAAAATCACGTCATCAGTTCCACGTTCTTTTCTGATGCCACATTGACTCTCAGGAAGAAGACCTTGATCGAGATGGGCCGTGAGGCGATTGAGAAGAATTCTGGCGAGTATCTTCCCTGCAATTGAGAGCAAGGAGATGCCTCGATGGTTGTCACAGGATTGGCTGTTTCCTTTACGTTTGTAAAGATGGACGGTTGACGTGTCCTTGAAATCTTGTGGTATTTTCTCGTTCACCGATATTTTTGTAAATATTTGGTGAAGCTGCTCTATTAGAACCGGCCCACCTGCCTTGTATATCTCTGCCGGGATGGAGTCAAGACCAGGCGCCTTATCGCTGGAAAGTCGCTGGATGGCTTCGTTTACTTCCACTATGGTTGGCAGGTCATCATGTGTATCACTAGTGGTACCTTGAGGAAGGCAGTTTATGGTTTCATCATCGAAGAAGAAAGCTGCATTTAAGATATTGCTGAAATGCTCTGCCCAGCGTTGAAGGATTTCTTTCTTGTCGGTGACCAATGATCCCTTATCTGCACTGAGAAGGAGAACTATGTCTGATGATGCCGGACCAAAGACCTTTTTCAGAAGTTTTTCATATCATGACTGTCCGCAAAGTCTTGAATTTCATCAGCTTTGTTGCTCAGCCAGGAGTCCCGCATGTGCCGAAGTTTCTGCTGTACTACTCTCCAAATGTTATTATTGAAGGCAGAAATTGGTTGATGTCTTCGGAATTTTCATCAAACCAGTCTGTATGCTTTCGGGGGGGGGGGGGGGGGGGGGTGGGGGGGGGGGGGGCGCTGGACCCAGGATTTCCATAGCAATGTTGTAAATGACGTCCTTTAGGGCTCTCCACTCTGTTTCCGCATCCTGTTTAGCTGCAGCATTGGGCTTGAAGCTGTCTTCCAGCATATTTTCAAACGACAGCTGCATTGTTTTGCTGTTTAAACGGGTGACATTTAGCGTTGTTTATTTCTTTTCATTTTTACCTCTATAGGACGCCGTTGTCGTTTGATGTATATGTTTATTTTCGAGATAATGAGACGAGGTCTGTCCAACATTCGGCACCACACATGGATTTTGTCACCCGAACGTCTTGTCTGTCACTTCTCCTGACGACGACATAGTCAATGAGGTGTGTGTGTGTGTGTTTCTAGCGAGAGTGCATCCAGAATGGCCTATTTCTCATGGGAATAGCAGCACTAGATTCCATTAGAAACCAGAGGATGAAAAGTTCGGCCTTATAATGTCACTGTCAGCGGACAACATACCCCAACAAGCAATGATGTACAGACAAAAAGGAAACAGAGGACGACGCAACACATGTAAACGATTGTCCGAGGGAAAAACACAGCCCAGATAAATCTGCAAACGGGCACACTTCTGCTGTTTATACTTCACCTCGACACCACAAGGTACATGAGGAACAAGATGAGATGATGAGAACCATTGTCAAGCAACACATGTTAATTGTATTTACAGGTTAAGTTAAATGAATTAAGTATCCTTTATCGAACAATGTGACCACCGTGATTCTTTACTTCTTTCTTAGCAGGCCATTATGAGAACATTTCACCAGAGATGGTACCAATTGAAGAATACGAAGAAGCAGCCGGCATACCATATGAAAGTATCATATTGAACACTGATGGTATGGAAGACCTCTCCCATGCCGAGTATGTAGAGATAAGA
>JACEFZ010011074.1:0-15717 GCA_014155875.1 Cepaea nemoralis
CCCTTGAATAACTGTAAGATTAGTAGACCTAATAGAACAAAGCACTTACAAGTGCCAAACTAACAACAATAAACTACCAACTAAATACAACAACTTGTATGTGAGTCTGTCTCCAACCCTAACTTTGAGGCAGGCAGACAAAAGCTACTTTGGAAGAATCCTGTTCGCAGCGCCAATTTTGTGATAGCACGAAGATGAGAGATGAGAGAGAGAAGTGGAGGAGGAGAGAATAAAGGTCAGAGAGAGGAAGGAAGAGAGGTGTAAAGAATAAAGGATTGAAAGATAAAGATTGTCCGTCTTCCGGTTGTAGAGATAACCACTGAATTGTGATTACCCTTGGTTTTATCTACCAACCTCACAAGTATACAGGTATGCAGGTCACGAATACAACACTATCCTAACCGACAATAGTACAGGCAATCATAAGAATAAGCTAACACTGAATCAAGTTTATTTGCTTCTCAAAAGACATTACAAAGTATACAAAGTGTCGTGCGGTAACAATTCAAACAATTATGGAAGAATGCTGTCAGGTAGCTAGCATCAAGAATTAACCACTTAATAAGAAAGAATCAGGTCTTGATTTTCCAACTTTGAACACAAGTTAAAGCTCAGTCATCTAGTGTATTCACCAACCAACCAACCAACCAACCAATCAACCAACCAACCAATCAACCAACCAACCAACCAACCATTGCGTAGTTGTAACCTCAATGACAAGATTAGCCACCCATCAAGAAAGAACTCAGAGCAAGATTTTCCAACTTCAAACACAACATATGTCAATTAACATTCATCTGAACAAAATTAACTTTTACCAATCCTTAAAATAGGTGTATATTTAGGAAAGACAGAAACAGAAGAGTTAAGAAGCCATGATAGAGCAGTGGCCAGGTTATGTTCATGTGTTTGAATTTCTGGTAGATTAAAAAAAAAAAAATGACCTGGGTTCCCAGATTGGCTCGGCCTAACAATAGGTACCAGAAAATGTTCTGGGAAGTAAAGAAAGTCAGTAAGGTATTGATCACATTCACAACTGTGGAGCCTTATCGATATCAAATAACCCTACTGTTCAAGAAATCAGATGGAGAAGAATGGCATGTTCCAAGCCTAAAACTAGAAGACACTCAATGTTCAAGAAGAGAAACGAAGAAGCTGCTACCAACACTAAGGCCGCCAATAAGACGGGGGAAGGGACCTGCCTACTAGCTGTACCAAAGTGCCAAAACTTCCAGAAGCCACAAATGAAGCGATCACTGGGAAAGGTGAACACAACCCGCTGAAAACAAGATCAAAGATCACCCAGAAGCAGCGAAAAACCTGACATATTGCAGACAATCAGACAGGTGATAAAACGCATAACCCGGGAAGGTTAACCCGGTCAACAAATGCCCACAGAAGTCAGATGTGTCTGCCTAACGGCGCAAGAACGCAGCTCTGCTGTAAACAGGCACAACACAATTACGTCCGAAAAAACTCTCCGGATGAATGCAGAAGAAAAAGAAACGCATACAAGGGGAGCTTACAGACGACCAGTTAAGCAGCTGCAGCAGGAGAATCTTCACATTCAAGTCACAAAGGTGGAGTGGCTTCTGAGCTACTGCAAGATATCTACAACTCTCGCGGTGGTGATAACGGAGGGAAGCAAGATGCATGTCACAGTGACGATGGATAGAAAACAATAACAGCCTGTATGCTTTATTCCTAGAATTACACAATGCTCTCAGTGCCAGAGGGCTGTCCACAATAGAACAATATGTCGCAGCAAATCAGACATCTGCTGATGCTGCGCCAAAGACCATGCCTTCAACGAAATGTCCACTGGCCCAACTGACCTCATAATTTGGTGAATTTATCAGGCTACTATTGTTTTCTATCATTACTTTGTCTTGTGAAACCCTCAAAGGACTCCACACTAAGCTTCACGATTTTAAGCATTCCCTGTTGAGAAAAGCTGGTTAGTGTTGTTCTTGAATTATCTATTTTCAGACAGTTGAATCTAAGTAAGCTTTTTAGAAGTCCCACTAATATCACATTTTATGGAGTTGAATGTGTGGACCATTGCAGCTTAGTTGTAAACAGACATTACACAACCAAGTCCTTCTCAGGACAAACAAGGATTACACAACCAAGTCCTTCACAGGACAAATAAGGATTACACAACCAAGTCCTTCTCAGGACAAACAAGGATTACACAACCAAGTCCTTCACAGGACAAACAAGGATTACACAACCAAGTCCTTCTCATGACAAACAAGGATTACACAACCAAGTCCTTCTCAGGACAAACAAGGATTACACTCATGACAAACACAGATTACACAGCCAAGTCCTTGTCAGGACAAACAAGGATTACACAACGAAGTCCTTCTCAGGACAAACAAGGATTACACAACCAAGTCCTTCTCAGGACAAACAAGGATTACACAACCAAGTCCTTCACAGGACAAACAAGGATTACACAACCAAGTCCTTCTCAGGACAAACAAGGATTACACAACCAAGTCCTTCTCATGACAAACAAGGATTACACAACCAAGTCCACAAACAAGGATTACACAATCAAGTCCTTCTCATGACAAACAAGGATTACACTCATGACAAACACAGATTACACAACCAAGTCCTTCTCAGGACAAACAAGGATTACACAACCAAGTCCTTCTCAGGACAAACAAGGATTACACAACCAAGTCCTTCTCAGGACAAACAAGGATTACACAACCAAGTCCTTTTCAGGACAAACAAGGATTATACAACCAAGTCATTCTCATGACAAACAAGGATTACACAACCATTTCCTTCTCATGACAAACAAGGATAACACAACCAAGTCCTTCTCAGGACAAACAAGGATTACACAACCAAGTCCTTCCCAAGACAAACAAGGATTACACTCATGACAAACACAGATTACACAACCAAGTCCTTCTCAGGACAAACAAGGATTACACAACCAAGTCCTTCTCAGGACAAACAAGGATTACACAACCAAATCCTTCTCATGACAAACAAGGATTATGCAACCAAGTGCTTCTCAGGAAAAACAAGGATTACACAATCAAGTCCTTCTCAGGACAAACAAAGATTACACAACCAAGTCCTTTTCAGGACAAACAAGGATTACACAACCAAGTCCTTCTCAGGACAAACAAGGATTACACAACCATTTCCTTCTCATGACAAACAAGGATAACACAACGAAGTCCTTCTCAGGACAAACAAGGATTACACAACCAAGTCCTTCTCACGATAAACAAGGATTACACTCATGACAAACACAGATTACACAACCAAGTCCTTCTCAGGAC
Source organism: Cepaea nemoralis (assembly GCA_014155875.1). Lineage (NCBI taxonomy): Eukaryota > Metazoa > Mollusca > Gastropoda > Stylommatophora > Helicidae > Cepaea > Cepaea nemoralis. The sequence goes on from JACEFZ010011074.1 coordinate 3,312, forward strand.
AAACAAGGATTACACAACCAAGTCCTTCTCAGGACAAACAAGGATTACATAACCAAGTCCTTCACATGACAAACAAGGATTACACAACCAAGTCCTTCTCATGACAAACAAGCATTACACAACCAAGTCCTTCTCATGACAAACAAGGATTACACAACCAAGTCCTTCTCAGGACAAACAAGGATTACACTCATGATAAACACAGATTACACAGCCAAGTCCTTCTCAGGACAAACAAGGATTACACAACGAAGTCCTTCTCAGGACAAACAAGGATTACACAACCAAGTCCTTCTCGGGACAAACAAGGATTACACTCATGACAAACACAGATTACACAACCAAGTCCTTCTCAGGACAAACAAGGATTACACAACCAAGTCCTTCTCAGGACAAACAAGGATTACACAACCAAGTCCTTCTCATGACAAACAAGGATTATGCAACCAAGTCCTTCTCAGGAAAAACAAGGATTACACAATCAAGTCCTTCTCAGGACAAACAAAGATTACACAACCAAGTCCTTTTCAGGACAAACAAGGATTACACAACCAAGTCCTTCTCAGGACAAACAAGGATTACACAACCATTTCCTTCTCATGACAAACAAGGATAACACAACCAAGTCCTTCTCAGGACAAACAAGGATTACACAACCAAGTCCTTCTCACGACAAACAAGGATTACACTCATGACAAACACAGATTACCAACCAAGTCCTTCTCAGGACAAACAAGGATTACACAACCAAGTCCTTCTCAGGACAAACAAGGATTACACAACCAAGTCCTTCACATGACAAACAAGGATTACACAACCAAGTCCTTCTCATGACAAACAAGGATTACACAACCAAGTCCTTCTCATGACAAACAAGGATTACACAACCAAGTCCTTTTCAGGACAAACAAGGATTACACTCATGATAAACACAGATTACACAGCCAAGTCCTTCTCAGGACAAACAAGGATTATACAACGAAGTCCTTCTCAGGACAAACAAGGATTACACAACCAAGTCCTTCTCAGGACAAACAAGGATTACACAACCAAGTCCTTCTCATGACAAACAAGGATTACACTCATGAAAAACACAGATTACACAACCAAGTCCTTCTCAGGACAAACAAGGATTACACAACCAAGTCCTTCTCAGGACAAACAAGGATTACACAACCAAGTCCTTCTCAGGACAAACAAGGATTACACAACCAAGTCCTTTTCAGGACAAACAAGGATTACACAACCAAGTCCTTCTCATGACAAACAAGGATTACACAACCATTTCCTTCTCATGACAAACAAGGATAACACAACCAAGTCCTTCTCAGGACAAACAAGGATTACACAACCAAGTCCTTCTCACGACAAACAAGGATTACACTCATGACAAACACAGATTACACAACCAAGTCCTTCTCAGGACAAACAAGGATTACACAACCAAGTCCTTCCCACGACAAACAAGGATTACACAACCAAGTCCTTCTCATGACAAACAAGGATTATACAACCAAGTCCTTCTCAGGACAAACAAGGATTACACAATCAAGTCTTTCTCAGGACAAACACGGATTACACAACCAAGTCCTTTTCAGGACAAACAAGGATTACACAACCAAGTCCTTCTCATGACAAACAAGGATTACACAACCATTTCCTTCTCATGACAAACAAGGATAACACAATCAAGTCCTTCTCAGGACAAACAAGGATTACACAACCAAGTCCTTCTCACGACAAACAAGGATTACACTCATGACAAACACAGATTACACAACCAAGTCCTTCTCAGGACAAACAAGGATTACACAACCAAGTCCTTCTCAGGACAAACAAGGATTACACAACCAAGTCCTTCTCAGGACAAACAAGGATTACACAACCAAGTCCTTCTCACGACAAACAAGGATTACACTCATGACAAACACAGATTACACAACCAAGTCCTTCTCAGGACAAACAAGGATTACACAATCAAGTCCTTCTCAGGACAAACAAGGAAAACAAAGAAGGAAAAGTGGAAATCAATGGTATATGTGACAGCATTGTGATATTTTGATGTCATAATTTCTGTAACTTCATATTAATGAAACTAAGACATTTTTTGGCATTAAAATATGAAATATTTTATGTCTTTTTTTCCTGTTGTTGTCTGTAGGAGAAGCTGGTTAGTCACACAGGAGATGCTGCCTATGATTAATGATCTGGGTTATAAGTCAGTTTCAGGTCTTAGAGTTTACCTGTATGTCTGTAATTATGTCACTGAAAGTCAACATTTTAATTTTGTCTTTACAGCAGATTAACATTCTTGAAACTGTCCACAATGAGGTGGACATACTAAATCCATTCCTAAAGTTAGGCAGTTGTGTTGAATAGTCGGTCTATGAATAATGTAGAGAGCATATGGAGGGAGTATCAGGAGTTGGCAAAAGATAGGAAGGCTTGGAGTGGTTGAGGGTCTGTGCTCTAATGGAGGATAAAGGGCAAAAGAAGAAGATGAAGACTCGGTTAGTCAGAGTGGTTTGCCAGTTAGTACAAACTTCTTCACACGGATTGCACACAGCAACTACAAGCTCAGATCACACATAAAGTGTACACAACTCATGGCATAAAGTCTTCAAAACAAATGACTCTGATCACAAATATTCATGACAATTCAGAAAACCTATTACACTGATCACACATATTCATGACAATTCAGAACACCCATCACACTGATCACACACACATTCATGACAATTCAGAAACCCCCCATTACACTGATCTCGCATATTCATGCCATTTCAGAAAACCTATTATACTGATCAGACACATTCACTAAAAGTCAGAAAACCAGTTAACACTGATCACACATATTCATGATAATTCAGAAACCTCATTACACTGATCATGTATGTGATAATTCAGAAAATCTATTACATCGATTACACATATCCATGAAAGCCTAGGATTCAGTAACTTAGTTAAGCCACATGTTCATGTAATAAAATACTGCATAGATGCATCAGGAGCTATGGTGGTACAGTAGTTTGTGTACTTGCTCACCAGCACATTTCTCCAGGGATTTCATCTCCATTCATGACAGCATAGGATTGTTTCTTAGCTGCAAGCTCTGAAAGTCCCATAACCTGATTCTTTTTCTGCTTTGTCTCCCAATGGAGCATAAGTCCACAACCAATTCATGCCAGGACCTTTGTAGACTTGTTCATGAGTAAACAAAAGTCGCTTAAAAGTCGACAGAGTTAACTTCACTGCTCTGGTTTTTTTTTTCCATATGGCTCAGTCTCTTTCCAGCAATGACACCCAGAAGTCTCAGAAAAAAATGGACTCATGAAACCAAAGACGTGGCCCGGCATTGAACCCACGGCCTTCGGAGCCCGAGTCAGACGGTTGTTCTGAATGGTTGGATTTTGCAGCTAAAGGTTTCTACAGGATGCCAACCTTTTTTAGTCACCTCTTGCAACATGCATGGTGGGTTACAGTGTTGCTATTCTTTGCTTCCCTAATGGGCCTCGAGGGCATCCCATAACATTGGAAGCAGATAATTGCGTATTTTTGAGGAAACAAAAGGAAAAGTGTGAGGGAAAGAACTGGTCATCTTTCATCTTTATGCTGTGACCTAGTATATGTGAAGGCCTGAAACTTTGCACTCCTTTCAGTACATTATCTCAGCCTTGCTGTAGAGATATTTATTAGTCAGTTAGAATTATACATTGCTTTGCTGATCTGGCAGCTTCTGCAGCTTGTCTTGTTCCAGATGTATTGGTGTTACCTTTCCTCTGGAGTGAACTAGGCAGGCCGAGAGAGGGATCATGCTGCATGGGCAACACATGATCTCTATATTTTAGCCCAGGCTTTGTGCTATGGAGAGGCAATAACTCCATCCCTTACAAACTATCGTCTGTCAAGATGGCAAGGTGCCAATGATGATGGAATGAGAATTATACATGTTGAGCATTGGTAATTATGTCGATTCTCCATGAGCAATATTGCCCTAGCTATCTGTAAAATGGCCAACTCCGTGGCGAAGGGGGTTATGGATGCTGTTCGTAATTCAGCATACCGCGTTACAAACACAATTGCGGGCGATATGGTAGCAGATTGTCTTACATTGGTTTTTTTACGAAATGGTATGGATGCAAACTACTCAACGTAAACTTGCCAAGAGATCACAAACAAAACAACATAAAATGTTGGGGTTGATTGCAACATCCTGTAAAGGATATGCAACTAAGTTTTATCTGTAAAAAGTATGTGCTAATAAATCAGTGCTACTGTAAATTTAACACATGAAGAAGAGAATTACAGACAGAGAGAATAATATGGGGAGGATTTGCAGGAAGTTGCAGGAGATAGCAAAAGATAGGACAGATTGGCATGAGTGGATTGAAGGTCTTTAGTCTCCCAATGGGGGACTAAAGGCAAAAGAGTACATATTTTATTTGTAACCTTTTGTAGAGTTTAATGTATGCAGTAATTGTCTGAAGACTATTAATGGGATCATCAGAGATTTCACAGTCATTTTAGGAGACGTATTTGAATACCTTTGTTTTATTCAACTTTCATATTAGGATTTTCATCTGACGTATTATTTATAATGTTTGTCATTCTCTTTCAGGTCTGTGCCTTCTGATAGTGTCATTGTTTTTTTCTGCACGGATGGGTATATTTCAAGAACAGACTTATGCTGCCCATGGCAAACATCCATCCGAAGCTTTGTTTTATAATGTAAGTGGTTTGTTTTGTTGTCATTGCTGGCATTACAAGTTTTGTAATGAACCTGAATCTTGGTATGCAATGTATAAGTTAAGATTTTCCATGTTCAGAGATAAGTCATGTCAGAGAATTTAACTGTACTATCTGGAATGCAATTTTTAATAAGGAATTTAATTAGTATATTGTGTGTTTTGCCAATGTGACAATGTTACAAGCATAATTACATATGGATCAGTGTCACATCAGGTCAAATCACTGTCCCTAGTCTTATCAGTTCTCTTCTTCACAGAATAAATTTTTATTACAATGTTTTTGTAAGCGTGTGTGCCAATAAGTAATTTCTCTCATTGACTTATAAACAACTCGTTATGCTTTGAACAACGTGACGAATGATTAAGCGACTCCAAATGAAAAACGATACTCACTCTTTTATTTCAAGTCGAGCGGAACAAATAATAGCATACAGTTATCGGGTGATATTAAACTGCCCCCGAGATGTAGGAGCGGCGTTTAATTAGTAAATGTTTCACACGAAACTCCCTGCCTTGCCCCAATGTCCTCTTTGAGGTGCAAATTTGCCATTTCACAGTTCAGAGTTGTAGCGCGTCTAGGGTTTTCGAGTCCTGTCTTAAGTATCCATTTGCCAATCGATCTTTCCTCCTTAATTCTATTCGCCTAAGCTCGGAATCAGTCGCATACAGCGCTTCACACACGGCTCTCTGGAAGACACGTCCTCTCCTTTCGAATCACGCACACAGCAAGTCCTTTGTTCGTCTGTGACGCTATATTCGTTTCTAATGGTATCTTCCTTTCCTATTTGTCCATTTTTGTGCAGAACTGGGAAAATCCCATTCAAGACTTGTGTGGAGTGTACCGTGATATGGCATAATGCCCCCTCCTAGATAAAAAAAAAATGTTTTCATTTTTTTGTTGTTGTATGGATATATGTAGTACTTTGCAAATATATGCATTAACCTTTAACAACGAAACCTGGAAAATTCCTAGTCTCCCCATTTATCTACTCTCAAAAAAATAATAATGTCATATGACGGGCCACATTAGACGTCGTGTGGCTGATCATGGTAGATCATACCAACTGATAACCATATTAGTCCCTACCTTGTCTTAATAGACAAGTGTGTCCTCACTCTTGGTAACACCATAAGTTTTGGACGAGAGTACTAATGGGTTTCCCAGTATTCCATGTTGGTCGTTGTTGTTGTTCCTCTATATATTCCCTGTATATTTATATGTTGGTAGGGTAACCGTAACTATCCATGTCTTGCGAGACTTTATGGAGCCATTTGCTCTGTACGACTGTCCAATACTTGTGTGTATATCTTTAAACCATCAGCCGATTCCGTAGATGTTAATGGATCGATTGGCAAAATAGTTCGCTCTCCCAAAATTAATTCAGCTAAAACCCACTCACTCCATCACAATGAACAATTGAATAATAATTATCAATATACATATTCTAAAGTACTGACTTATCTACTTAACTTATTAATATAACAAATTAACTCAAACTAATTAACTAAGTAATTCTAATTAACTAAGTAATTGTTCAATTGGAATTAACCAATAAAATTACACAACACAATCTACAAATACTTGACCGCAGTTTTCCACGTAAAATAATGACGTTCAAACATCCATCCAATGTGCAGGACATATTATTGGACCATTGCATCCGTGTATATGTCTCTGTCAATAAATGTAAATTAACCACACATGTATCTATTTGATTATACTATGTATTACTAACAGTATTAGTTTAAAGTCACCGATTGTATCAACATTGTCTATTAATTAGGTGCTATTTGATTGACTTTTTAAAATCTTGCAGACATAGAGTTGTGAAGAATCCTATATAAATTTAGTAATGTTCTCTATTATAGACATAATTATCAAAGAATAGAGAATCAAACTATTTTTAAGATGAATTATAGAACTATTAGATAATGTGAACAATTCTGACAAGTGATATCTGCATAACCAAGTAATCAGACCTAAGACCCTAATGTGTCTGTAGTGTATTATGTGTTGATATGAACCTAACACTTTCATCCAATTTTATTTTTCTTTATTTATTTCTTTCATTCTATTTCTTTCTTCTATACTTATGGTGTTTCTGTACTGTATGCCTGATAATATTTGTACTTTTCAACTTTGTTGAATTGAACACTGTCATACTTTTCACTTGTATATATATTGACAATAGAGTATGTTTGATTACTTTACAGCAGACAAACGCCAAGTAAATACAGTATGCATTAATCAATGCATTTTGTTTATTGTAAATTTGTTTGTTATTATTGACTTGTGTGTAAATTTCCTTGAGTGATTGAAAGACTGTATTTTTATTCACAATATCATCAATATATGCTTTTGTTTGTGAGGATGTGTTCCTGACTATGGATGTTACCTGAGATAAGGTCAATTTCAGCCATATTAAAATGTTTGTAATAAATATGGTTACAATATCCCATGTCGTCTGTTGTTTGTAACCATTATGTTTAACTTTCGTTATCTTCTTGTGTGCTACTCTGTTGTTATTAACAGTCGGTTGAACTTTTAATGAATGTGTAATTCCTTCTTCTTGTGATACTTGGGTTTGTGATTCTGTGCGTATCTCATCAAGTTTGCGTTCTCCAGTTTGAACGTAATCTTTAACATCAGTGATGTTACCAATTATCAACCCAGCACATGGGTTTGGCAGTACTGCTGCGCATACTTTACCTTCATAATATGGGCATTTTATGCTGACCCATGCGGTTTTGTACATTTCTATTGTACCACCAAATGTTTTGCACTGAATACTTTTACCTGTATAATTACTTTCTTTTATGAGTTTGTGATTAACACCTGTAATATCTAAAACAGTTTGTTGGTAACCCATTAACCTCCGCTTGGTGTATCATCAGAGTACCTTGACGAGTGCATGCTGCGTTCGCTTCATGAATATGCCTCTTGTGGGCTGATGTGAGGTCATCACCATTAATATGACATTCCTTACCTGTTCTGTTATTATATGACTCTATAATGGCTGCGTGTGTGTCCTCTATATCATCTGAATCGCTACTACTACTAGACAACACATATGCATTACTCGCCTCTTTCCACGTATTCTTCATCGGACAAGACTTGCTAGTGTGCCCGTACGCCCGACACGAGAAACATTTGATGCTTCTCTTGAATGAGTCATACTTACTCTTTTTCTTTGCTGTGATGTCACGAAGATAATCTGTATACCCAGTGTGTCGATCACACATTTCCCAAATGTCCATGAGACAATTTGCAATACTGACATCTGGATAGGTGTCCTTTTCTTGGTCTGTCTCCCTCTCTGTTAGAATACTGGTATGGACTATTTCTATTCCTATTACCACTAAATTTTCTAACTTTGCCATTGCCTTTCTGGAATCTAGCACTTGCTCCTATTACCAGTTCTGGCTGTGCACAACTTGCGAATATGTCTTGATGTGCATTGAAATATGATTCTCCTCTCGTTTCCATTTCCTTAAGATCTTTGCATTTATTCTCCACTAGAAATATAGACATGGCCTCTGGTACTGCAGATAGTAATCTATCTCTAATTATTATGTCTCGGATTTTATTATAATCAGACCCAATACCAGCGGCTTTAGTCCATTTATCAAAAGATGAGGTTAATTCAGAAACAAAGTCAAGGAAAGTTTGGTTAGATTTCGGAGTAAGTGTTTTAAACTTAGTACGTAAGCCCGATTCATCTAAACTAAAGTGTGCCAAAACACGATCTCTCATGTATTTGTAGTTGGTACGTAAGTCCTCAGGTATTAACTCGATTACCTTTAAAGGCTCCAATGCGAGATGCCTGTGGAACAGAATCGGTACGTCTAGTTCCGGTACCTTGTAGTACTTTACAAGCACTTAAAAATTGGTAATCCAAGAACTGACAGAATCACCTTGCTGGAAATTGCGAAAAAGACCTTGATACTTTTTCACTGGGTCATTATGTTTTGCTTGAATTCTTCCTCGTTCAATCTCAGCTTCACGATCCATTTCCAACGACTTGACTTTCAATTACCTTCAACTTCCTTGTCCTTAAGAAGTTGTTCGGCCAAAAGTTTTTCTTTCTCAAATGCCAGTTGCTTATCTTTCATCTCCCGTTCCAGCGTTAATTCCTTTTCTCTAGCGGCAATTTTGTCACGTTCCAACGCCATCTCTTTTTCTTTTAACTCTTTCTCAAGCTGTTTTGCTTATTTCTCTGCTGCCAATTTTTCAGCTCTCTCTTCACGTTGCTGTGTCTGAAAATCTTTCTATTCTTGCCTCGCCCAATTCCTGAGGTCTGCACCGGTCAAACCAGACCTTTCACCCATGTCCATGAAGTCTTGAAGTGTTGACATGTTGTCCTAATGATCTGTAAATTATGCCGCTATAATAGTAGATATGTGAAACACAGCCGATATAATGCGTAGGCAGACAATGACAAGCGTATTCAATTATATATACGCAAGTTGAATGAGAAGTCAACTCGAAATCAATAATATAGAAGAGTATAAACACGCGAGAAGAATAGCAACTCGGCGCAAGATAGATAACGTCCTAACCGTTACAAAACGTAAGCACTAGAAATTAGTAGTAAAAATATATATTCAATATAAAGTACAGCGACACAATACTAACATTGACAAAAGACGATTGACGCAAGACGACAATACATATTTTCATTCACAACAGACAAAATTATTACTCCTAAAAAATTTAAGTAACAACACAATAAACACTTTATATACTACTTACAATTAAGATACCAACAATGTGTGTTATTACACGCAAGATCAACACGAACAACTTCGTATTGACCTGACGATAGTCAACACAAACGATTTCTAAAGTAATCAAGCGTGCTTAACCACGTTAGAAATACCCATTCCAACCACCCGCAGTGCTAGTTTGTAATTGCTTTTGTTAACATTTATAATCAGCACCTTATTAATATATAACAGATGTTGGACAATCGACCACAATAAACAATACTGGCCTTAACGAGTTTCCAAATCCATCCAGTGTTCCATGAATGTAAACTGTTGATTTGACTGATAATAATATTCTGTATTGACGTAACTAGTATTTGCTGTCCGATCGATTGACGTATGAGTAGAACAATTAAACTGTGTCTCCGTGTTAGTTGTTTCTGTTTGCGTATGACGATAGTGTAATAAACTTACACTAGTACCCTGAACCCCCTCGGTTCGTGGCCGACTTCAGCGAAACTTAGTCGGCTGTGGTACTATCGACGACCCTTGAATAACTGGAAACGACGCTGACTAACAGCGTGACTCCTATGTATGGCGCCGAGAAGCGTAATGATCCAGTTCCCTGGTTTGAGTTACTTCATTGACAATGGCCATCATTACTTCCTGTGCGAACGTTGGTGATAAAGTTGAAAAGGCGTGCATGAAGTCTCTGGGGTAAATGTCGTTGTGAATTAGTGTCTTGACTATATTATGTTGAGGGCGGCAAAGGTGTGGAAGGGACATCCTAACATGTGCAGTCCATATAGTAATGAAAATAAATATCTTGTGACTGGGTTCTTGATGTCTTCCTGGCCAGTGCAAATGACGTTAGTAACTGGCGCCAGTGGCTAGTTAATAATATTCCTTGTTGGAAGACGATGTACCCAAGGCCGACATATCATAAGTCCGGTGTGTCTATACTTAATGCGATTAAGTCAATATTATGTCACTTAAATGTCCGATCAGGTATTTTTAGTGCAATTATATTGTGCAACATTGATGTGGTGGAATGTAGTGTCTGTCTCCGATGTGTGTTGATATCTTTCATAACGTTATCAGTGTCCAACAAGTTCGTTGTTTGAAGTGTAACAATGTCCGTAAAATCTCTGAGTGTTGCAGCATAAAATCATCCAACACGTAATCAAAATGTTCAGTCTTGTGACGTATATTGTATTTACAATACGTATCTATCCAGTAGTTGAAGCTGTTTCAGTAATAGTTGTAACTATATGTTTCATCTTCCTTGCATTGTACAGTGCAGTGTCCCAACGACGGCCTACTTTCATTTACCATATGTAACGTCCATCGAGTGTGTACTTCATTCATTCGTTTCAAACTGTATATACCAAATAAGTTGTTTACTTCACTGCTGTTTTTCTACTATCTTCAGTTAATCTTTAATTTCTAATGTGTAATAATGTTCTGTAATGCACAATTTATATTGCAACGTTGATCATTCTCTAATGAGTGTTCATTATGTGCACCAGTGTGCGTTTTGCCTTTTGTTTGCTGATGTGCATATGTATAATAAATGGTTGTGTTCTTTCTTAACGTTCAGCATAATGATTGTTCGTTATAAATACTCTCTATCATATACTTTATATATATATACTTTCCTACCTTCCTTTCTCCTTTGATTTTTCAAGTTGCTCTTATGAATGATTCATTCACGATGTTCTAACAATTTTGTATGGAGGCCGACATTGTTACTTTTCACACTCTTGACGTTCTTCCGATGCGACTCCGTGTGTTTCCGGCGCGCTATTTATGTTCTCTGTTGCCGATTTTCGTTCGTGCGCCATCTCTTGTTTACTAATAACTTTCGCGGGAAATCTTTGTTGACAATTGGATCTTAAAAACCGGCGAGCATCCCATCTTTATGCCAATAGGTAATTTCTCTCATTGACTTATAAACAACTCGTTACGCTTTGAACAATGTGACGAATGATTAAGCGACTCCAAATGAAAAACGATACTCACTCTTTTATTTCAAGTCGAGCGGAACAAATAATAGCGTACAGTTATCGGGTGATATTAAACTGCCCCCGAGATGTAGGAGCGGCGTTTAATTAGTAAATGTTTCACACGAAACTCCCTGCCTTGCCCCAATGTCCTCTTTGAGGTGCAAACTTGCCATTTCACAGTTCAGAGTTGCTGTGCGTCTAGGGTTTTCGAGTCCTGTCTTAAGTATCCATTTGCCAATCGATCTTTCCTCCTGAATTCTATTCGCCTAAGCTCGGAATCAGTCGCATACAGCGCTTCACACACGGCTCTCTGGAATCAGTGGCATACAGCGCTTCACACACGGCTCTCTGGAATCAGTGGCATACAGCGCTTCACACACGGCTCTCTGGAATCAGTGGCATACAGCGCTTCACACACGGCTCTCTGGAATCAGTGGCATACAGCGCTTCACACACGGCTCTCTGGAATCAGTCGCATACAGCGCTTCACACACGGCTCTCTGGAAGACACGTCCTTCCTTTCGAATCACGCAACAGCAATCCTTTTTTGTTCTGTGACGCCTATATCGTTTCTATTATCTTTCCTTTTCCCATTTGTCAATTTGTGCAGAACGGAAAATCCCATTTAAGACTTTTGTGGAGTGTACCGTCATATGGCAGTGTGTGATAATTGTTTTGACACACACACACTTTTGGGCCTGGTTTTTATTCAAATATTAGTTATAATTGACCCCTTTTTCTATGTCGTGACCAAGTCAAAAAAACCTCCTTTTTAATGCATTGTTGTAACATACATAACGGTATAAAAAACTTTACATGATTATTTCGGCTGAGTAGTCTTGAAGGCATCTCTGATTACTTTTCATATATTATAAAACGGTATATAAAAAAAACCCCTCCCCGGGGAAAGGGTTAAACCCCCTCAACAAATTTCCTTTTTCC
>JACEFZ010011075.1:0-27500 GCA_014155875.1 Cepaea nemoralis
TTCACATAGAAAAAAAAACACATTGTCAATTAAATTTTTTTAAAACAAAAGAAATGCATTTACCATGTTATGAGACGGCAGGCAGGCAGGCATACAAGCATACACATTCAAAAAAACATACATACAATCCTGCATCATACTTACATCATTTCCCCAAAACTCTCAAAATTAGCACCCTCTAAATAGCAACAAACACTATCTCCTCACATACACATATACTTTTCACAATTACAAATCACTGACAAAATTTATTTAAACATCCTTCCACACACACCCCAACCGCACGCACGAAACGCACGCACGCACGCACGCCCCACACACACACACCACACGCCTGTCCGCCTGCCCGCCCGACACATGCAGGCCATTGTTTATGAGGTGGGAGGGGAAGTTTCCTTCCTCATATTTTTTTCTTCCCCGACAGTTCTCTGCTACTTGGTTTTATGGAGCTTAATTGACTCTACACCTTCATCACCATCATTAGATCTGCTGGCTGGCTGGGCGATCATCTTCTCCAAAAACCATGTTTTCCCAAATGAATGTATGAATTCATGTGTGCCATCAATGATGCAAGACTAAAGGATTTTCTCTTGTTGTCTCCCTCGATCTCCCTTTCCATAAACCTTTCCCAATTATCAAAATGTGTTCCAGTTTTTATCTTCTCATAATGGGGCCCAAAAAAATGATGAGTGCTCTTTCGTGTTTGTGAAAATTTATCTTTCTTTGTGACTAGCCCCCTCAAAATCCCAGATTAGTCATTTTGGCTGCCCAAAAGAATTTTCAGCATTATTTATAAAAACCACTTTTCCAAGGCTTGTAAGGATTTTTTAAACCCTGTTTACTAAATTGTCCAGGATTCACAGCCGTAAGTCAAAACTGGTTTTGTTATGCAAGAACTCTTTTTCAACTTTCAAAAGCCATCCTAGAGCCATATCTGGTTATTTTTGAATGTAACTGATTCAAAACAAATGTATTCCCTTTGTGAATGTAAGTACAGAAACACCAAACAATATGTTCATGATTTATTATGTGGATGGAAAAGACAGTTAATCAGACTTCAGGAATCTCTGGGGTGTCAAAAGGGTATAAAATGCCCCTTTTTAATTTCTCAAAACATCATGGGCTATGGTCAAATGTAAACAAAAAAAAGTTTTTGTATAATGCATTGATGAACAATAAACGATTGCTCAAATAATGGGCTTTAGCAATTGAGCAGTTCCCGTTGGTTTTTGCAAAAAGAAAGGTTACCGTGGGATAACAGATGCACCACAGTCGAACAATACCAGTGACCTATGTTTTTTAAATTTTTTCAGCTCAAGTATTATTTGTTTTTTTACTTCATATGATACATAACTCTACAATTACATATGACGAGATAAGCAAAATAAGCCAGGTAACAAATCGTGTACATGCGTGTGTGGCTTTGTGGTTAGTGTGGCTGATGTTTCTCCCTCTGCTCTTGTCCCCAGTCATGATGTACCCTGTGATGAAAAACTGGAGCATTACTTCATTCCCGATGCTGGAAAACTGCGTGGAAAGGGGAAGAGTTCGCACCTTGCTAGACCTAGTTGATCTGTTTTACACAGCACTTAATTAGGGGTTTCTCAACTGGTGGGGAATTCCACCAGGGGGAATTTTAGAGTACCCAAGGGGGGGGGGGGGGGGGGGGGGGAATTTAAGATTATTTCAAGATTGCATTAATACAAGAACAGTTACTTGATATTTTTTTTTCCCTCTAAATTTTACGGTTGTGACTTCTCGCCCTGATAAAATTTGTTTTATAATGTAAGTAGATCCGCAGATATCGACTGTTCGAGGGGTTGTTATTAAATTTACTTCTTAGGAATGATGTTCTGAAAATATGGTAAAGGGGGGCATGGGCCTAAAAAGGTTGAGAACCACAGACTTTAAAACCCGTTTTGTTGATAGGCATCACCTTCATGTCTCTCCAAGATCTTGGTCTTTGATGTTCTGGATCAACTCCCTCCAACCACCATCTCAATCCATCCAGCTCTTTTTGATGGTCTGTCTCACTTTTTTTCCATTTATCTTTCCAGTCATCATGATGTTCTCCAATGGCTCTCTTCTCATCACATGACCAAAGATAGCCCATAAGTACATTAATAAATGTCTGAGAGTGAAGGAAAGTAACAATTAGGGTAGAATTTATACAGAAATATATTCTGAGATGAAGGAAAGTACGAATTAGAGCAGTGTAAGTTGGTTTTTTAGTCACAGTTCCAACTTCACAGCAAAGGGTCATCCCCATAATGCTCTGTTCCTGTGCCAGGAATATCCCCAAAAAAATATCCTCACTCCCCCATGTGAAAAGTTTAACAGACAGGAGTCCCAAAAAACCAACAGCCCGCACGGGATACTATGCATAACGCCACTGCCAGAATACCAACCAAAAGTCAGCCAAAAAAAAAGTTCATCGTTGACAGAAGCAGCAGCCACTAGAAAACCAGCAGCCCACATTAATGCATATGGAAAACCAAGTCAATTAAAAAAATTTGGCTGCTATTTTCCCGAACATGCATTTCACGATACAAACAACAGATGTAAAAGCACTCGACAAAAAACCCACAGCCACAGTGTCGCTCACCACTTAACTCGGTATCTGGGTGACGGAACATGCACTATAGTCCCATATGAGGAAAATGTGTAAGAAAACCGGAGCCACAAGCATAAACACTCCAGGACCTTAACAGATCAACTGCGTTTCCTCCATGTTGGCCCGGAAGTCAGGACAGAATGGATACAGTAATAATTGTCTGGGATCGAATGAAAGTAAAAAAGGGACACTGACGCTGAGGACACTGTTACATGCAGACACTATTATATTAGGACTCTTTCCACCAGAGGACACTCACTTGAGGACTCTTATCACCTGAGGACTCTTGTACATGGGCACACTGTCACATGAGGACTTTTGTCACATAAGGACATTGTCCCATTATGACTCTGGCACATGATGACTCTGTCACATGTTTGACTCTGTCACATGATGACTCTGTCACATAAAAACTCTGTCATATGAGTGCTCTGTCACATAAGTACACTGTCACATTATGACACTATCACTAAGGGACTGTCACATACGGACACTTGCACATTGTGACTCGTCACATAAAACTCTGTCACATAAGGAGAATTTTCCATATTCTTTTTTTTTTCTGCTTTTCATCTCCAAAGAGGTATTTACGCCGAAACATTTCACGCCAAGCCTTGTTCATGACTGCTCATATTTACAGCAAAATTTGTCTACCGGATGAGGTGCCAGTCCCATTCCACCCTCCTAAGTTTTTTTTTATGACAGCATGACGGGTTTACAATGTTACCATTCTTGCTTCTCTTATGGGCCTCTGTAAGCACAGACCCCCTTATATTTTTTGGGTTTGTTCCATGCACGTCACACAGTTGTTTTAAAAAGCTCTGTTCTAAAGGGTTTGCCACTTTGGGGGAAAGATTTCTCTTCACACATTTTTCTTAATTACTCTGTTTTTGAGGGTTTGCCACTTTAATGGAAGAATTGTCTCAAAACACACTTGTTTTAAATTGCTCTGTTCTTGATGTTGCTACCATAGTGAAAAAAATTGTCTTATCACACACGTTTTTTAAATTGCTCTGTTTTTGATGGTTGCCACTTTGGTGGAAGAATTGTCTCTTCACACACTTTTCTTAATTACTCTGTTCTTGATGGTTGCCACTTTAATGGAAGAGTTGTCTCAAAGCACACTTGTCTTAATTGCTCTGTTCTTGATAGTTGCCACTAAGTGAAAAATTGTGTGGGGCAGAAGTGAGGTTTAAAAACAACTTTCTGGGAAAGGTTATTTTAAAAAAAGGGGGGAGGGGGTTAAAGACACTAGGAAGTTGCACCTGTTTGATTTCAAATTGTTTGGTCTCTTTCTGCAGGGTAACCTCCTAAAGTTTAAAAAACAAGCACGAACTTGGGCAAAAACGGGTACCCCTTTGTCCAAGGGTGTCCCATAGGCTAGTAAACAAACAAACGAACAAACAAAAATTTTTTTCAAAGGGTTAAGAATTGAGCATGGTAGGCCCGTCTAACCAAATTTCCTTTTTCACCTTTTTTCATACATTATTTCATCCACACATCATTCGAGGCTAACTGAGAACAACAAGAATATAAAGATATTTAGAGGCATGGGGGAAAAGCAAAAATCTACACGACTCATTTAAAATTAATGAATTGGGAAATATACGGGTCTATCACAAGAGATTGCTGTTATACTAGGGTGTTATTATTATTTTTATTATTATTAAGGGGGGGGTAATCCACTGAATGTGTTGAAAAATTACGATTATATTATAGGGATGGGGATGTGTTTGATTTCTTGTGAAGATTGTTCCATAGCTGAGCTGTGGAGTAAGCTAAACTTGTTTTTTATAATAAGTCTAATGGAGGGAAGTCTAACGTCTCTTTTGATAGGCATGGGATAGAGAATGTTTTTAGCAGGCCCTGGTGAGACAGTGCTCTGAAAGAGCTTGCTTCATGATAAGCTTTCTTTCATAAATGCTGTTTTTATTTCTTGTTTTTATTGTGTTTTTTTTAAAAAGAATATTCTCAGAGCCTGGTTGTACTATTTACTGGGATGATTGTCATCCTTGTTCCCAATTTTGCTGATCTCATGGCATTGGTTGGGGCATGTTGTTGCACACTGCTGTCGTTTATCATGCCCGGGGTTTTTCATATGCGCCCTTTTTAAGGGGGTGAGTTAACAATATAAAACTTTTACTTGTCTTGCTTGTTTGACCATAAAATCATCTGTGGTATGACCATAACATCATCTGTGGGTTTTACCATGACAGCATCTGTAGGTTGACCATGAGGGCATCTATGGTATGACCATGACAGCATCTGTGGTTATGACCATGACAGCATCTATGGTTTGACCATGACAGCATCTATGGTATGACCATGACAGCATCTGTAGGTTGACCATGAGGGCATCTGTTTTTTGACCATGACAGCATCTGTGGTATGACCATGACAACATCTATGGTTTGACCATGACAGCATCTGTGGTTTGACTATGACAGCATTGTTGTTTGTCCATGACAGCATCTATCGTTTGATCATGACAGTATCTATGGTTTGACCATGACAGCATGTGTGGTTTGACCATAACAGCATGTGTGGTTTGACCATAACAGCATGTGTGGTTTGACCATGAGGGCATCTATGGTTTGACTGTGACAGCATCTATGGTTTGACCATGTCGGCATGTGTGGTTTGACCATGAGGGCATTTTGTATTTTGGCCATGACAATATCTATGGTTTGACCATGATGGCATATATGGTTTGATCATGAGAGTATCTATGGTTTGACCATGACAGCATGTGTGGTTTGACCATAACAGCATGTGTGGTTTGACCATGAGGGCATCTATGGTTTGACTGTGACAGCATCTGTGGTTTGACCATGACAGCATCTATGGTTTGACCATGACAGCATTTATGGTTTGATCATGACAGTATCTACGGTTTGACCATGTCAGCATGTGTGGTTTGACCATAACAGCATGTGTGGTTTGACCATGAGGGCATCTATGGTTTGACTGTGACAGCATCTGTGGTTCGATCATGACACCATCTGTGGTTCGACCATGACAGCATCTGTTGTTTGACCATGACAGTGTCTGTGGTTTGACCATGACAGCATCTGTGGTTTGACCATGACAGCATCTGTGGTTCGACCATGACAGCATCTGTGGTTTGACCATGACAGCATCTGTTTGACCATGACAGCGTCTGTGGTTTGACCATGACAGCATCTGTGGTTTGACCATGAAGGAGGTGCTATGGCTGAGAAGCTAGAGTGACTGCCTCAGGCACAGCAGATACAGGGTTTGATCCTAGCAGAGGACTGGACAGTTTTATATTGGTATCTAATGACAACACATTTCCCCCCTGATCTCTCAGGTAGTGAGATCGGATACCATGCCTTCTCGGATAAGGACGAAAAACTGTAGGCCCTGTGTGCACATTCTGCATGTTAAAAATCTCACAACAGTTGAAAATTGCAAAGAGTAGGCTGTGAGGCGGCTGCCTTGGCAATATAAATAGGAAAGATAACCTATCCACAGGTAGAAAGATCCTTTTACCGTGGGTGGAATCTGTTTAGAGGAAATAAACCTGACACAAGTGGAGGTCAACATGGCTGAATGGATAAGAACGCATGATTGTAGACATCTGGTGTGCTGATGCTGAGGTCAGGGGTTCAACCCCTACACCAGACAGTTGGACTAAAGTGTTGACTTCTCGTCCTTGACTTGGGCATATAAATTACAAGTAACTCTGAAGTTGAAGTGGTTTTGCCTGATGGCGAGAGAAACCGGTAATAGCGAAAGCTGGTTCATGTGCAAAATTCACTACTAGAAGTAGTGTGTATAGACTACGCTTGAGTTCAAAGCGAGTGAGCACTAAAATTTAAAAAAACAAAAAAAAAACAAACTGACACGAATGCATGCTGAAGTCGAACACACTGACCTTTGAGGTGTGTAGTTAGGAGTGATGTGCTTCCCTAAAAGAGGAACAAAGAAGAAGTTGATGTGAATAGAAATGTATAATCACAGCAATAATACACTTTTGTTTGATGACAGAGGCATGACCTTGAAGCAGCTGATGTTTGACTGGTTGTTGATCACAGTTGGAGTCCTGGGGTGAGTCCTTAGATTGTGCTGCCATCACATCTTCACACCACTTATCACATCTTGCTCTCAGATGACCACACCACTCATCACATCGTCCTCTCATGTGGACCACACCACTAATCTTTTCCTGGTCTGAATGAAAATTCTCCAACCCAAGGGGATTGATGTCCTGAAGAATAGAGCCTTATTCTCCAAATGGGAATTCTCCAACCAACAGGAATTGATGTACAGCATTCTTTCATCTGGAGTCTTTCCTTCTCCCTTACTTCACCTATATTTGTATATGTTTATATAGGTGTTTTCATGTGTTTGTGTATATTTAAAGTTGTCAGTGTTTATTATGGACAGTTTTATATATGTATGAAGTGGACGAGCACATATACGTGTATTTGTATTGTGTAAAATGTGTATGAGCTTTGCAGAACTTTTAAATGTTTATTTCTTGTGTGTGTGTTTGCTCACGTTGAACTTGAGTATAGTCCATACAATTGCTATTACTTGTAGTACTTGTAGTTGCCAATACCCAACACCCTACATTGTGCCAACGACTTCAGACGGAGGAGAGCAGTTGGGAGGGTACAAGTCTTATCCTGGTGAGAGAAAATGCAACCTAAAGACTGCATGTCATAGCAGGGCAGACTAGTCTGTAACCTTGGTCGACAACTGGTCTAGTATCGAAGAGCATTGCTTTGCTGATCTGGCAGCTTCTGCAGCTTGTCTTGTTCCAGATGTATTGTGTTATCTTTCCTCTGGAGTAAACTAGGCAGACTGAGAGAGGGATTGTGCTGCATGGGCAACACATGATCTCTACACTTCAGACCAAGCCCTTGTGCTATGAAGAGGTATAACTATATCCCATGTCTCCACCATGGGTTGCAGTCATTATGCCTTTTTTTGAAGCTCAGTGTAACAAACTATCGTCGGACAAGACGTAAGGTGCTATTGTAGTTGCCACTACTAGGCAGTGCTCTGGACTGATGTTTGCATGTGAGCCAGCTTTCCCTATTACCAGTGTCCCTCACCATCAGGTGAACCGACTCTGACTTCTGCGGAACTTGTAATTTACATTTACAGAGAGAGAGAGAGAGAGAGAGAGAGAGAGAGAGAGAGAGAGAGAGAGAGAGACGAGGAGAGAGAGAGAGAGAGAGAGAGAGAGAGGAGAGAGAGAGAGAGAGAGAGAGAGGTGGAGATACAGAGCGCATTATATATATATAAGTATATATTTGTTAGTGAGTTTATGATTGTGAGTGAGTATATGTGTATGTTAGGGAGAGTATATGTGTGTGTTAATAAGCAGGTGGTGTGTAAATGAAATGATGTAAGTATGCGTGCAGGTATGTATGTATGCATATGCAGGTATGTATGTATGCATATGTATTTATTCATGTGCGTGTGTATGTGTGCCTGCCTGTCTTATAACATGGTAATATACATTGTTTATGTTCACAGCATTCATTTGACAATGTTTTTTTTCCCCTATGTGAATGTAACATGCACAGTAGATAACTGATGTATGAAAGATGAGTGATTGGAAGGGCCGAAGGTAAAACGGGCTGGCATGCCCAATTTGTGACCCTTTGAAAATAAAGTTTTGTTTGTTCATCCCCAAAACAAGGAAGAGAAGTCAACATATTACTTCAGCTGACCGGTGTAGAGATTTAACCCACTACCCCAGCATCAGTGTACCGGACGTTTAAGAGGAACAGCTCTTATCCATTCAGCCATGATGACCTCTGACCTTTTTATTGTTTCATTTCCCAGACATACTCTCGGAGCATTGGGCTGGAGTCTGTTGTCTGTGGACAGTAATCTGTCTCAAACCTAGGGGGAGGGAGATGTTTGGACAGTCTGTATATGCTATAATGAGTCATGACAGGGTTACATTTTCCCAGTATATTCTCTCTCAAGATGGGAAGTTTCTGTCCCAACCTTGCATACCCCATGGGCTTCTGAGCTTGGAGAGGGGACTAAGCACACATGGCGATGCCCAATGTGCAGTGACATTGTTTGATATAACATAACGTGACTATACTATATGTAATAAATGTCTAATTTATTAATAGTAAATATCTATTTTATAAGTGTTCACCCATATCGTGGAAGATCTGCCCAGGGTATGCGGCAGTGCAAGGAAATAAACAGGCTGGTAGACAGTCTGCAGGAGTAGTTTCGGGTGACATGTTACTTTATGACGAGGCTGATTTAGTGAAGCAGACAGAGGGTCCCCATGTGGAGAGGCTGTTACAGTGGGGTGTGAACAGTGGGTCAGGACAGTACTCAACACATAGGGTCAGGACAGTACTCAACTCATAGGGTGAGGACAGTACTCAACTCATAGGGTGAGGACAGTACTCAACACATAGGGTCAGGACAGTACTCAACACATAGGGTCAGGACAGTACTCAACTCATAGGGTGAGGACAGTACTCAACACATAGGGTCAGGACAGTACTCAACACATAGGGTTAGGACAGTACTCAATTCATAGGGTGAGGACAGTACTCAACATGTAGGGTCAGGACAGTACTCAACACCATAGGGTCAGGACAGTACTAAACTCATAGGGTCAGGACAGTACTCACATCATAAGGTCAGGACAGTACTCAATGACTAGGATCAGGACAGTACTCAGCACATAGGTTCAGGGCATTACTCAACACATTGGGACATGACAGTATCCACAAATAGGGACAAATGCAGGGGGACATGTAACCAGGCTGCCACTGGCACCTTCAGCATGGGGACTCTTTGCTGGCTACTGAAGAAGTAGACAGAGCACTTGTGGAGATGTCCTAAGTGCAGTGATACTGATTCCTGAACTCACACACATAAATGTCCACCTGTGACATGTCTTGTTTGATTCCACAGAACATTCTTTGGTGTGTGGAATGCAGCGGTGCACATGAGTGGTACGGATGTGGTCAGTACAATCTACACTGATACATCTATGCCAGCCACAACTCCAACACAAAGTTCCTTGCCTGCTGTCCTCAATGTGACAGACCCAGCCAGACAGAACAGCAGTGGAACCCTAGCAGGGAGTATGGTAACACCGTATGTATCCTTCATCAACACAGCCACAGAGATGACTGCAAAAGTGGTAGACATGACAGATTTTAATGGGTTGCTGGGACACTGGAACCAAACAAGTCAAAGTAGTTTGTAAATAAATACACATGTATTGATTGGTGCTCATAGAAGTAGTGGAAATAATTGGAGACTAAAGGACACAAAAGACAACATTAAGATTAAAGCTGTAGTTACTGACCAGGATTCAAATCAGTCACCTCTTGGCGCCTCTCTGCAGGAACAAGTGTACTTTGACACATGACCAACTAGAGATTTGTTCCTTCAGCGTGTTGCTGTCATTTCGAGGTGACAGGTTCAAATCCCGGTTGGTAACTATAGCTTACAATTTTTATGTTGTCTAGTGTGTCCTTTAGTCTCTAATTCTTGTCCCTACTTCCATGAGCGCCAAACAGTATATATATATATATATATAGAACTACTGAGCGTAATCTTGCCAAGAAATCAACAGACAGCTGAAAGATGCTGCTGTTGAAAGCGATGTCCTGTAAAAGAATATGCGAATAAAAAAATATATATATATATAGATATTCTTTTAGTTCGGATGTAGCCATGGACTGTAAGGATGATGAGAAAGCTTTGTCTAATTTTTCAAGATAAAATTATAATTCTAAATTTTATAAACTAATTTTTTAAGGAAATAAAATTATATACCTAATTTTTATAATCTAGTTTTTTAAGGTAACAAAATTGTATGCCTAATGTTCATAAATATTATATGTTGTTTTATTGCTGGTACCATGTTGCTATTGAGATGCCTCAGAAGAGCTGCAGGTGTAACCATGAGAGATAGAGTCAGGAATGTGGAAATTAGAAGACGACTAGGTCTGAAACCAGTCATGCATTTCATTAAAGAACAACAGATTAAATAGTTTGGCCACCTCACAAGAATGCCCTGGTACCATCTGCCACAAAGAGCCACAATGGAGAAATATAATGAATACAGAGAAAAGGAAGACCACATAAAAGATGGAGTGATGGTATCAAGTGCAACCATAGAGAAATTAATACCAACTTACAAAGAGCATTAGAAAGAGCGCACAAAAGATCTTTACATCTCCCCCCAACACTTCATAGGTAAATGTAGGAAGAGAAGAAAAAGAGGAAGAAGATCATATTATTACTATTTGGGACAGTATTAATATACTACTTAGTTATTGTAGATTTATAATGTATTATTTATTATTTGTATGGTGTTCATTATCACCATCATCATGTCAATGCAGGGGTCAACGCACGCTTCTATGAACACTCAGATAGCCCCGAAGTGCTCATCTATACAGATGGATCTGTTGTAAAGCAGCAGAAAAGTGCGTGGGCATTTACAGCCCGTTCATCGGGCCGAACCGTTCAAGTGGTGCCCACTCTATGACCATGAGCAGCATGACGATGGAGGTGATGGCAGTTACACAAGCTTTCATATGGCTGAAATCACAGCATTATACCAACGTGTGTGTATTAAGTGATTCAATGAGCATGATTCAGAAGGTCGAAGCTGGATCTGTACGTAGACAGTGGATTGAGTCGCTGCGGAAGTCTGTTGTGTGTAAAGTCACCTTCATCTTCGTCCCGGGACATGCGGGAGTCGAGGGAAATGAATGAGCCGATAAACTGGCTGGCTCTGCACCCCATGTAGATGGCCAGCCCATGGATCGTGCCGATGTTATTAACGTCCTTAAAGATAGGCAAGAACAGAGGACTTTGACGTCAGTGAATCCACATCGCTGTCCAGGATGAAAGACTTGGGAGTAAGAATCGGCACGGCCTGACGCGAGAGGTACATCGGGAAAACGAGGTGCCTCGTCAACCAACACAGACCTGGCAATATAAGCCACCGGACGCTGATGCATATGCTGGGGGGAGGATCTGAGCACCTATGGACCTGTCTGGAGTGCAATGAAGATACCCCAACTGATAACTGATAACCATCATCATCAAATGCCTGCCATCTGACATAGACGTTCATGGCTCTCCACAGATCTCGGTCTTTGGTGTTCTGGATCAACTCTGCTGATTCAACTCTGCATGCCACCATCTCATTCCATCCAGCATCATTTCTCTTGGGCTGCCTCTGCCTCTCTTTCCCTCGATCTTTCCAATTGTCACAATGTTGTCTAATGCCTCTCTTCTCATCACATGACCGAAGAAAGCTATTTGCCTCTTTCTTTTGTATGTTGTTAGTGTGATAATATGTACCCTCTGTTTTATATGTTGTTATTTGATTGTTATTGGGGTATTATGTAACAGTACTTTATATGTTGTTATTGTGCTAATATGTAACATTTGTATGGTGTTACTTTGGTAATATGTACTCTCACTTTGTATGTTATTATGGGGTTGTTACAGGGGAAATATGTAACATTACTTTGTATGTTGTTACTGGGGAAATATGTAACATAACTTTGTATGTTGTTACTGGGGAAATATGTAACATTACTTTGTATATTGTTACTAAGGTAATATGTAACATTACTTTGTATGTTGTTACTGGGGTGATATGTAACATTACTTTGTATGTTATTACTGGGGAAATATCTAACATTACTTTGTACGAGGGTAAGTTAATAAGTAAGTCACAAATGGCTGCAGAAAAATAACTAAAGATGATAACAACTTGAAACAGTTTATTTTTATACATACATTGTCACTTTATTTCTCAACATAATTTCCACCAACATTGATGCACTTATCCCATTGTTTTATCAGTCCTCCCAAACCAGCTGCATAGAACTGCGTACTTTGTTTTCATTTACCTGCCATTGTACAGAACTGTGTGACTTACTTATTGACTCGTCCTCATACCTTTTTTCTACCCAGCTATGCACCCTTGGCGGGAGACATTTCGTGAATGACGCCGAAGTTGAATGTGAAGTGAAAATGTAGTTATAAAACAGAGCACGCAGTTCTATGCAGCCGGTTTGGAGGACTGATAAAACGATGAGATAAGTGCATCAATGTTGGTGGAAATTATGTTGAGAAATAAAGGGACAATGTATGTATAAAAATAAACTGGTTTAAAGTTGTTATCAGATGAAACAACTGACCCACAGGGAATAAATGAACTTCTATTTGCAGATGATCAGTGCCTGTTTACAGCGACGAGGGCAAACTACAAAATCATACATACTAATCTGAGTTCAACCTGCAGCAGATACAATATGAGTATAAACACAGCCAAAACCGAAGTAATGCAAGTTAGCAGATCGCCAGGCCCACTAAGTATACAGATAAATAACACACCTCTGAAACAAGTTAAAGAATTCAAATACCTTGGAAGTATGATCACAGAAGATGGCAGAATTGGACAGAGAAATTGAAATCAGATGTCAAAAAGCTAGTGCACTTACATATCAACTATCACCCTTACTGAAACATTCCAAACATACCCATGTCCGCAAAACGACAGATAATAAACAGCATATTCACACCAAACCTATGCTACCAATCTCAAACCTGGACTTTATCCAAATTACACCTTCGCAAAATCAACACCTGCGAAATGAGATGCCTGAGGAGAGCTGCCAACTTAACAATCCGAGACCGAGTAAGAAATGTTACTATCAGACAGACTGGGGATCAACACCTTGTGCCACATTTATTGAAAGACAGAAGATCAAGTGGTTTGGCCATGTTGTTAGAATGCAACATCAGCAACTACCATCACTGGCCTTACATCAAAGATCATCTGCGACGAGACCACGAGGACGTCCAAGAAGAAAATGGATTGACGACATCAGAGACATTGTACAACCACACGGAATGACACTATCCATTGCCGTCCACCGGGCGCTGGAACGCAAATTATTCCTCCCCACGACGCTTGACGGCAGAAGTGGAAGATGATGATGATGATGATGATCATAGGTAGTTATTTTTCTACAGCCATTTATGACTTACTTATTTACTTACCCTCATATGTTGTTACTGGGATAATACTGATGAGTGTGGTGTTAGTGAGGTAATATCCCTCCACCTCCCATATCTCTACACCAAAATATTGGCTTACATGTGGCATAGATATACAGTTGTTATCTATACCAAAAACATTGGCTTACATGTGGCATAGACAGACATACAGTGTCTTTATTACCTATAACAGAATATTGGCTTACATGTGTTTGGGGGAAATGAATCCATTATGGATATAACATTGAGTCAGCTGCTTGGGTAAGTAAGCATTACTGGTACAGCTTTATGCCAGATCATGCAGGGTGATGTTCGATAACATCATTATTGTTTGTGTTCAGTTAAATAGGTGGAATCTATGGAGATTTAGTTCTATAGAAGCACGGTGAGGACAACATAGATGGATAAATGCAGTACTGAAGATGTCCTGAAAGAAGTTAACTCACAAAGAGAACTGGTTACTCATGTCAGAAGAAAACAGCTGACGTTCTTTGGGAATGTCATGAGAAGGGGAAATCTAGAGGATATCATGATGGAGGAAAGCTGGAGGGGGAGGAGAGGCAGGGGAGACTAATTTTGACATCATGGCATGAAGGAACATCATGATCAGAAATGATTGGCCAGTACACTAAGACAGGAGGATGTGGACAGACTTGCTCACCGATGCCACAGGCAGTATGGACTATCAGAAGGAGAAAATAGTTTGTAAGCAGGCTTTAAATAAACATTCTGAACTGATTAAATGCCATGTGTAGGTCAGCATGGCCGAATGGATAAGAATGCATGTTCTTAAATATTCGGTGTGCTGATGCCAAGGTAAGGGGCTCATCCACTACACCGGACAGTTGGACTAAATGTTGACCTATCATCTTTGACTTGGGGACGTAAATTACAAGTACCCCTGAAGTCAGCATGGGTTCACCTGATGGCGAGGGACACTGTTAATAGGGAAAGCTAACTCACATGCAAAATTCAGTCCATCACAACTAGTAGTAGTGTGTATGAACTACGCTTGAGTTCAAAGCGAGTGAGTGCAAACAAAACATCCCATGTGATGATTAATTGTCTTAAGCAACATCCTGCATCTGCCATGGGCTTATAAATCGCCAAAATGTGTCATAATGTTATAAGATAACATGTCTGCTACCATAGCAACAACTGTTAAGTCATAACTGGGACATCACCCCTACTTCTCCCTATTTTCCACTATCCATTTTTGTTTGGTGCCAAACCTACTTTCTGTTTGGTACTGAATTGGTTAAATGTGCAATATATATTTTTAATGCCATGCCATTGTCAGCAAACTGTTTTAATGGGAAAGATGGTCAAGGGTGTCCTGCAGGTGGCATCACAGTGTACAATGAGCAACATGACATCACAGTACAACTGTATAGATGACCGTCTCCACTGTTAACATGGTCCAAGGATGAGCTGCATTCTGTTATCCGTCTTTTAGCAGTCAGTGGTTGAAAGCTGTAGAAACTCATCAATGAATGAAGGTTGAGTAGGAAAATCCAATCCTGCCACTCCAGAAAAAAAAAATGGACGCTTTCAACTTCTACAGTCAACTCTGGGGTCACTCATCGGTAGTACTTGACGTGGTCGACAATCAATTCCCATGACAGGACTTCATGCTATTTTAGAATTTCCTACTCCATTTAGGCACTTTGAGTGGCAGGCGTTCACCACTGTACTGGGCCTTCCTTCGCTGCTCCAAGAATAAGAAACAGTATCCTGCTACCGTAAGATTTGTGTTACGTAAAGCATCACATTCTTTAAACATGAATCCTTCCATAGATGCTCAATCTCCTTGCATTCATGATGCAAGGAGAATCTCAGCACAGTGCACAAACTCTATTCGCCGGCAAGCATCTCATATTCTTTTGTGGTAGGTTTTCTCAGGTTGAAATTTTGCCTGGTTAATGGTCTGCTGAGGTTAAGTTTATGTGCACATAGGACCTCCTAGTTTTTCACCTTTATCCAAAGAGATAAGGGGGAGTAAACCATGATGTCCTGACTTTTGTAAATATCCATACCATGAACAAACAAGGTTTTGAGTTAGAGGTGGACCTTATACCTGCAAGCCGTGCCACCACATATATGTGATGTGACTAAACATGTGCCTTCAAACTTCATTTCTAACATCCAAACCCTGGACAGATCACAATTAATTATTTACAGATGCCCTTATAATTTTCATATCGTAGAGATGTAGTTCACAAGTTTGCTGGGAGATTGGTGTACTTAAAATAAGCATGTTTCTTTTGTATTTTCAAACTACATAATCATTTTGCGAGATGGAAAATTATCACCAATAAAAAGCTGTCAACTGAAATGAGAACGATAGTGTTGAAGTATTAAATAGAAGCTATGTTTGGTGCAGGAGAGCCTGGCATATGATAACAGCTAGCTTAAGAATGGAGGTGGAGGCGGTCAGTGCAGCTTTCCGCTGGATAGAGAACACGATACATACACACATTGTGATTGTAACTGACTCAGAAAGCATGCTGAGGAGGGTGAGAACAGGCAAGCTTCGTGCAGAGTGGCTTGCTTCGCTTCGGAGGTTACGGGTAGCAAGCATCACCTGGATCTTTTCTCCTGGGCATGCGGTGTGCTGGGGAATGAACAGGCAGATAGATTGGCTGGCTCGGCAAAACTTGGTGGAGTATTGATGCATGACAAAACAGACGTGGTTGCGGCCTTGTGGAGCACGTGTACACCGCGGAGGAGCAGATGGATTACCATAGTCAGGTAAGAATGAGGCACCGAGGTGTGACGAGGGGATCTGGCTGACGATCGACGCTCAGAGGAAAGACGAGACGGACATATAATCAGATTGCTACTGGAACTATTAGTGTTGGAACTCTTCGCTGGCTGCTGAGGATGGGGACGGAGCGCTTATGGGAATGTCCCGAATGCTGTGATGTAGGTTCCTAAATCAATCAATCAATCTATGCTGTTTGTGGATGTGAAACATGGACAATAAGCAGTTGAGAAACATCTAGTTAGTTAGTTAGTCGACAGATCATTCTCATTGCACTTCGAACCATTCAGTCCATAAGTGCTCGGATCCCCTCCTCAGCAAATCCCGCAGCGTGTAGCGGCTAACGACACCAGTTCTTCTTCTTCTTCTTCTTCTTCTTCTTCTTCTTCTTCTTCTTCTTCTGTCGTTCATCCAGTTTTTTTTTCCGGATGTGATTGCGTTGTGCCTGTTTACAAAGCTGCGTTCTTGCGCCATTAGGCCGACACAACCGACTTCTGCGGGCATTTGTTGACCGGGTTAACCATCCCGGGGGACACCAGTTCTGTGTTGGTTTATCAATCTTCTTTGGCTACCTTCTTAGTGTTCTTGTTTGGCCATCCCTCTTTTAATTTGCTGTTTTCGCAGTCTGGCCATGGTTGTAGATTCACAGTCATCACTTGGTTCACGCAAAAGTCTTACTTCTCGTAGAGCATTCAGAATGTCAGCCTGGTCCATGGTGCGTCCGCCCTCCACCGTAGCCTCACCTGCAAGCTTGTCAGCCCGCTTATTTCCGTGTACTCCCGCATGCCCTGGCATGAAGATGAAACTAATCTTTGCCAGCCGAGACCGCTCCAGAGGCAGCAACCATTCTCTGCGGATCGACTCCTCCTCTATCCTCTTGATTATGTTCATTGAGTCGCTAAGGAAATATGCCCAGTGAATGTCTGTGTCTCGAGCCATGTGAAACATCTAATTGCAGTGGAAATGTGGTTTTTGAGGGAAATGCAAAGAATACCATGGACAGATAGAAAAACCAATAAGACAATCCTTCAAGAAACACATGACAACCGTAAATTGATGACGGAAATGAGATGTAAAGTCCAGATTTGTGGGCGTGTTATGAGGAGAAATCAACTTGAAAGCTTAGTGACAACTGGGAAAGCTGGCTGGGAAAAGCACCAGGGGAAAGCAAGGAGTTAAATACCTGGATGGCTTGATTACATGGGGTCATCTGGACAAGCTCTGCATCCCCTGCAGATGGCTCTTAGAGAGATGTCGAGAACGGGGGACTTTTGACGCCAATGAATCCACATCGTTGTCCAGAATGAGAGACTTCAGAGTAAGAATTGGCACGGCCAGATACGAGAGGTACATCGGGAGCATGAAAGGCCTCGTCAGCCAACACAGATTTTTCGCCTGGCGTAATTTTCTGCATTTCGTCAGATGCATCTGCAGAGTTATAATCTAGTTATATGTTTGTAGCTTCCGTGTTTACCATAGGAAAACATTGTTTTAAATGTCTTCTATATGATGCCATTTCAAATAGTATTTTTCTGTGGTCTTTCGGTCCAATATGATGGATAGACTGTTGAGCTGTGAGCTGTTAAGGCCTCTGGAGTGCTTTTGCTTCTGGCTATGGTTTGCTTATGCATATTCCTCATGTTTGGACTGGTGGTCTATGGTTCTATAGCCCAGATACTGAGCTAAGTGCGTGGAGCGACACTGTGAGCTGTGGATTTCATATGGAATGCTTTTACACCTATCCGCAGTGATTTGTTTTGTGAACTGCAAGTTCAGAAAAATGGCGGTCGGTTGGTTGCTGAACTAGCTGGTTTTGTCTTATCAGTAATATATGTGCAGCTGTTGGTTTTCTAGTGACTGCCGCTTCCATCGACGATGAACTGTACTTTTAGTAGCAGACTATTGTGTTGGCATTCTGGCAGCGGCCTTATGCATATGTGCCTGTGCGTGCTGTTGGTATGTAAGGACTGCTGTCTGTTCCACTTTTCACATGGGACAGTGAGGAGCATTTTGTATGAAATTCACTAGTGCAAGAACGGAGGGTGACTCTGCCATTTAAGTTGGAACAATGACTAACAACTAACTAACACTATGTGTGTTTTTCTCCTTGTATGCAATCATGAAATTTAGGTCATCCTTCCGACTCCCTGCATACAACTTTGTGTTCTTATCATCGTCACCATCAACACAAAAGTAGCTTAACATTTGCAATTATTTTATTAAAAGAAGAATTAATACATACAAAACAGCACTTTAAGTTCATCTACATCCCAGCAGTGGAAGAGAAAAGATTGTCAGTAAATTTATTCGTATTGTTATCATCATGACCATCAACGCGAAAATGGTTTAACATTTCACAGTATTTTATTATAACAAACATTTACAAAAAATAAAACACTCAAGTATCTCTACATCTCAATGGTAGAAGAGGAAAGGCTGTAAAGAATCTATCTCCCCATTATACCGCAGATGTAAGCCAGCAAACAGCTAATGAAAACCAGACACAGGAGCCCAATGATTGAGTAACAGGCAAGGATCTGGTAGAATGTGTAGATGTAAAGCTTGTAGGAGCACCAGTTCCGAGGCTCGTGAAGAGGTTGGGAGAAATTGGGCTGCCAGATGGAAAACATCCAGTAATTCCCTAGGGCAAACCAGCCGATGAGAAATAAGGAGAGGATGTAGAGGGTAAAGCGATAACTTCTGGTGACGATGTCATTTTCGTCACTGTCCGGGTCATCTTTGGAGTCCTCTAGAAGCATGTACGCGCGGGAGCGTTTCTGTTGCCAAAGAAGGATGCAGATGTGAATGAAGCCGAAGGCGCCACCAACCAGCAGGTAGACAGGGATCTTGGGTTCTTTTGGGCAATCCTCTAGATATGAAGTGCCTGGAAGGAGAAAACATATGGTGTGTAGCTTATCATTAGTGTCATCTTCATGTTCCCCACCAGCTGGCGTAGGCGTTCATGTCTCTGCATAGATCTTGGTCCTTGGTGTTGTGGATCAACAATGCTGAAGATATTCCTCCACCCTCCCCATGCCACTGCCGCAGTTCATCCGGCATAATTTCTCTCCATCTGCCTGTACCTCTTCTGCCACTGATTTTTCTAGTCATCACAATATTTTCCACTGCCTTGCCTCTCATTGTACTACCAACAAAATCTGTCTCTTTCTCTTTCTATCTGTACATAATGTTCTACTTTCACACACTGTCTGCATATAATGTTCTACTTCCACACACTGTCTGCATATAATGTTTTACTTCCACACACTGTCTGCATATAATGTTTTACTTTCACACCCTGTCTGCATATAATGTTCTACTTTCCCACCCTGTCTGCATATAATGTTCTACTTTCACACCCTGTCTGCATATAATGTTCTACTTTCACACCTTGTCTGCATATAATGTTCTACTTTCACACACTGACTGCATATAATGTTCTAATTTCACACCCTGTCTGCATATAATGTTCTACTTTCACACCCTGTCTGCATATAATGTTCTACTTTCACACCCTGTCTGCATATAATGTTCTACTTTCACACCCTGTCTGCATATAATGTTCTACTTTCACACACTGTCTGCATATAATGTTCTACTTCCACACACTGTCTGCATATAATGTTTTACTTTCACACCCTGTCTGCATATAATGTACTACTTTCCCACCCTGTCTGCATATAATGTTCTATTTTCACACATTGCATATACTGTTGTGCTTTTCCACCTTGTCTGCATATAATGCTCTACTTTCACAGCCTATCTGCATATAATGCTCTACTTTCACAGCCTGTCTGCATATAATGTTCTACTTTCACACCTTGTTTGCATATAATGTTCTACTTTCACACACTGTCCTGCACATAATGTTCTAATTTTACACACTATTTGTATATAATGTTCTACTTTCATACCCTGTCTGTATTTAATGTTCTACTTTCACACCTTGTGTTTGGAAACAAACCCGGCACCTCCTGAATGCGAGGCAGGCGGCTTGACCAATCCCCCACGAAGATCTCAATGTCTAGTACATTATGTCAAGTAAATAACACTAATATAATACATTATGTCATGTAAATAACACTAAACTAATACATTATGTCAAGTAAATAACACTAATCTAATACATTATGTCAAGTAAATAACACTAAACTAATACATTATGTCAAGTAAATAACACTAATCTAATACATTATGTCAAGTAAATAACACTAAGCTAACACATTATGTCAAGTAAATAACACTAAACTAATACATTATGTCAAGTAAATAACACTAAACTAATACATTATGTCAAGTAAATAACACTAATCTAATACATTATGTCAAGTAAATAACACTAATCTAGTATATGTTTTGTCAATAAATGACACAAATCTAGTATGTTCTATCAAGTAAATAACACTAATCTAGTACGTTGTGTCAAGTAAATGACGCTTATTTTGTACATTATATCAAGTAAATGACACTAATCTAGTACATTGTCAAGTAAATGATACATATCTAGTATATTATACCAAGCAAATAACACTTATCTAGTTTGTTATCAAGTAAGTGACACTAATCTGGTACGTTATGTCAAGTAAATTACAGTAATATGGTACGTTATGTCAAGTAAATAACACTAATCTAGTTGTTATGTCAAGTAAATGGCACTAATTTGGTACGTTGTCAAGTAATTAAGACATATCTAGTAGATTATGTCAAATAAATGACACTAATCTGGCACGTTATGTCAAGAAAATGACACTAATCTAGTACATTATGTCAAGTAAATGACACTAATCTGGTACATTATGTGAAGTAAGTGACACTAATCTAGTATGTTATGTCAAGTAAATGACACGAATCTAGTACATTACATCAAGTAAATGACACTAATCTAGTACATTATGTCAAGTAAATGACTCTAAATCTAGTAAGTTATGTCAAGTAAATGACACTAATCTAGTACGTTATGTTCAAGTAAACGACACTAATCTAGTATGTTATGTCAAGTAAATGAACACTAATCTAGTACATTATGTCAAGTAAATGACACTTATCTAGTACATTATGTCAAGTAAATTATACTAATCTAGTACATTATGTCAAGTAAATGGCACTTATCTGGTACATTATTTCAAATGAATGACACTTATCTAGTACATTATGTCAAGTGAATGACACTTATCTGGTACATTATGTCAAGTGAATGACACTTATCTGGTACATTATTTCAAGTGAATGACACTTATATAGTACATTATGTCAAGTAACTGACACTTGTCTACTACATTATGTCGAGGAAATGACACGTATCTAGTACATTATATTCAGGAATGACACATCAAGCACGTCATTGATGTCCTATTTCACGCATGTGTTCAGTACACAACTTGACTTAAGTAACTTATTCACGATTTAAATCGTGCATCTAGAACATCCTGATCTAGAACATCTGGTCTAGAGTATCATGATCTTGAACACTCTGGTCTAGAACAACATTATCTAGAACATTCTGATCTAAAACATCCTGATCTATAACATTCTGGTCTAGAACATCCTGGTCTAAAACAATCCAGTCAAAACATCCTGATCTAGAACAACCTGGTCTAGAACATCCTGATCTAGAACAACCTGGTCTAGAACATCCTGATCTAGAACATGGAGGTGAACTTACCCATAGCTACCATTGATATTGGCAGACCAAACAGCAGCAGTAAGATAACAGTCATCACAACTGCAATAAAACCAGAAACATATCGGGGTGGAACAAAAGAGACATCCAGCACAACGGGGCGAGACGAGTACTACACATTTAATTGTGTGGCCTTGACAGGGGTGTGCTAGACCGGTACTTGAACTTAACATCTGCGAATATTGGGATTTTCCGCCATGGTACAGCACAGCATATACACATTCTGACCATAGATTATAAAATTCTGCCTATAGATTCTGGGAGACTATCTATGGATTCTGGAATTCTGTTGGCAGATTTAGCCTATAGAATTCAGGGATTCTGCCGGTTAGATTCTGGGATTATGCTATAGTTTCTGGGATTCTGTCTGCAGATTCTGGGATTCTGCGTATAGATTCTGGGATTCTGTCTATAGATTCTGCTTGCAGATTCTGCCTATAGATTCTGTCTATAGATTCTGGGATTCTGCCTGTAGATTCTGGGATTCTGCCTGCAGATTCTGCATATAGATTATGGAATTCTGCCTCTAGATTCTGGGATTCTGTCTGTAGATTCTGCCCATAATTCAAAGCGAGCGAACTCAAAATTTATTAAAACATGATTATAATGTTTCTTGGTCCACGATATTCTGAGAAGCTGAAGAAGTTGAAATACAAAAACAAATTTGGCATAAACTTCTCCAGAGTAGCAGACGTCAACCATGTGAGAAAGGGGTGGCCTTCAGCACCACCTAACGACAGACACGTCCACGGGCTTGCAACCCTACAACTGTTGTAGTATCACTTTTGACATTCACAAATTCCCGCAACATCATCATTTTGCAACGGAAGAAGTGGTTCGCTGGATTTGAACTCAAACGTAGTCTATGCACGTGCTACTACTTCTAGTGCACTAGGCTGGTTTTTGCACGGGGATTAGATTTCCTATTACCAGTGTCTTTCGCCTCAGGTGACCCCACTCCGAGTGTCTGAGTACCGTGTTAATTCATGTCCATAAGTCAGGACGAGAAGTCAACATTTTAGTCAACCGACCGCGTAGGGGATTGAATCAATGGTAGAATGACAGCAGCTGGGATTTTAACATATTCTTCTTACTGACAATCCGTTTATCTGTATTTATTTCTGAATCCTTCAAGCTTGTACATGAGTCGTCGTCGTCGTCGTCGTCATGCGGATTAAGTGTTGGCGGTCATGCTTCGCCATCTCACACGATGACCAGACTCATGGATCAGCTCCGTGAATACATGTACATGATTACATAAACAGATAAAGAGGGTGTAAAGACGTAAGATCGACTTCATTGCAATGGGTTTTAACCCATATGGTTCTGTCTCTTTCCGCAAAGCTGCCTGCCGAAAGTGTCGCACAAAGCACGAACTCCGTAGCTCCAGCGACGACCCCCGGGAGTCTCATGGAAAACTACATTCATGAACCGAATCGACCACAACCTTCTAAGTAGACGACTTAACACATTTGGCAACGAGAAACCCCCCCACCGCCCCCACATACACAGATAATACACACATACATAATATGAACAAATTACATAAACAGATATATCTTAATATATAAATTCAATGTATTGTATGTATTTATGTCCGTCCGTTTTTTTTAATGCCTTCGCGAACGGTCCATACACGATTGTATGAAATTTTCCTACACGTTTTCTTCTCATTCCAGTGCAACCAACTGTCATAGTATTTTTTTAGTGTACATCAGCTATTTACTTACTACAAATTTAATTTTTGTATTACATGACTGAACATAAACAATATAACAAGGGACATAACATTTAGTAGCATTGTTAGATCTTAAGTTAGTCCCCCTGGCTATAGACAACAGACAGACGACAGTCGGAACGGGGAACTATATGACTACTTCTAATGATTAAATGAGATGCTCGGCCCACAGGGTCCTTTGCGACGCCGGGCCGGGGTTCGACAGACAGACAGACAGACAGACAGACCGACAGACGACAGATAGTCGGGAAACGGAACGGATCTTATATGACTACTTATATAATTTAAAATGAGATGCTCCCACCATGAGTTGGGCGAGCCGGGCCGAATCAGACGGACAGACAGACAAACAGACAACAGACAGACAGACAGATAGATGGAATAGATAGATAGATAGATAATAGTAGATTAGATAGATAGATAGATAGATAGATAGATAGATAGATAGATAGATAGATAGATAGAAATCCCCGCCAAGGAACTGGGCGAAGCGGGCGGGTCAGCTAGTCACACATATAATACACACCCACATTGTCAGATTACGTTACATTGTGTGTGAATTTGTTCTCTTCTCTCTCTCTCGCTCTCTCCTCTCTCTCTCTCCTTCCCCTCCTCTCTCTCTCTCTCCCTCTCCCTCATCTCCTCTCATCTCTCTCTACTCCCTTCCCTCCCCTCTCTCC
The DNA here is from genome assembly GCA_014155875.1 of Cepaea nemoralis. Taxonomy (NCBI): domain Eukaryota; kingdom Metazoa; phylum Mollusca; class Gastropoda; order Stylommatophora; family Helicidae; genus Cepaea; species Cepaea nemoralis. The sequence goes on from JACEFZ010011075.1 coordinate 24,532, forward strand.
TCCTCTTCCGGAGGGCCTCTCTCTCTCTCTCTCCCCTCTCGTCTCTCTCTCCCTCTCTCTGATCTCTCCCTCCTCTCTCCCTCTCTCTCTACTCTCTCAAACTTGTCACTCCCTCTCTCTTCTCTCTCTCTCTCTCTCTCTCATCATCTCTCTCTCCCTCTCTCTCTTCTCTCTCTCTCTCTCTCTCACCGTCTCTCTCACTCTCTCTCTCTCTCCCTCTCTCTCTCTCTCGCGGACCTTCCTCTCTCTCTCTTCCAGTCTCTCTCTCTCTCTCTCCCCCTCTCTCTTCTCCCTCTCTCTCTCCTCTCTCCTCTCTCTCTCTCTCTTGCAACGAGAACCCCCCCCCCCCCCCCCCCACAAACACAGATAACTACACACATACATAATATGAATCAATTACATAAACAAGATATATCTTATATATAAAATAGCAATGAAGTAATGAATTTATGTCCGTCCGTTTTTATGCGTTCGCGAACGGTCCATCCGATTGATATGAATTTTCTACAGTGTTCTTCTCATTCATTGCAAGAAAACTGTCATAGTTTTTTTTTTTAAGCTGTACTATCAGCTATTACTTACTAAAATGTTTATTTTGTAATTACTGACTGAGCATAAGAAATATAAAACAAGGACATAACATCTAGTAGCCTTGTTAGATCTTAAGTTTAAGTCCCCCTGGCTATAGACAGACAGACAGACAGACAGTCGGAACGGTAACTTATATGCCTACTTATATAATTAAATGAGATTGCTCCCCATCAGGGTCTTGGCCGAAGCCGGGGCCGGTCAACAGCAGAACAGAGCAGACAACAGACAGACAGATAGTCGGGAACGGGAACGGGATCTTATCTGACTACTTATATGAATTAAATGAATACTCCCCCCACCAGGAGTTGGGCGAAGCCGGCCGAGTCAGACGGACACTACATAGACAAGCAAGACAGACAGACAGACAGACAGACAGATAGATAGATAGATAGATAGATAGATAGATAGATAGATAGATAGATAGATAGATAGATAGATAGATAGATAGATGATAAATAGAGTTCCCCGCCAGGACTGGCGAAGCCGGGCCGGGTCAGCTAGTACACCACTATAAATACACACACACATTTTCAGATTACGTACACTTGTGTGTGAATTGTTCTCTTCTCTCTCTCTCTCTCTCTCTCTCATCCCTTTCCCCCTCTCTCTCTCTTCTCCCTCTCTCTCTGCTCCTATCTCGCCTTCCCTACCTCTCTCTCTCTCTCTCTCTCTCTCCCTCTCTTCTCTCTCTCTCTACCCCCTCTCTCCTCTCCCGTCTCTCTCTCTCTCTCCTCTCTCTCCACTCCCTCTCTCCTCTCTCTCTCTCTCTCCCTGTCTACTCTCTCTCTCTCTCCCTTCTCTCTCTCCCTCTCTCTCTCTCTCTCTCTTGCAACGAGAGAACGCCCCCCCCCCCCCCCCCCAACATACACAGATAAATAAAAAAAAAACACACATACATAATATGAATCAAATTCATAAACAGATATATCTTAAATATAAATGCATGTATGTTATGTATTTAGGTCCGTCCGTTTTTTATGCGTTTGTGCGAACGGTCCATCGCATGATATAAATTTTCTACACGTGTTCTTCTGCATTCCAGTGTCAACCACGTGTCATAGTTTTTTTTTTAAAGGGTACTATCACTATTTTACTTACTAAAATTTAATTTTGTAATTACGATGACTGAAATAGAAGAAAATATAAAACCAAAGGGACATAAATTTAGTAGCATTGTTAGATTCTTAGTTAAGTCCCCCTGGCTATAGACGACAGACCAGATCAGTCGTGAAACGGGAACTTATAGACTACTTTATGAATTAAACTGGAGATGCTCCCCATCAGGGTCTTGGCGAAGCCCGGACCGGGTCGGACAGACAACAGGACAGAACAGACAGACATGACGATAGTCGGGAACGGGAACGGATCATTATATGACTACTTATATGATAAATGAGATGCTCCCCCACCAGGAGTTTGGGAAGGGCAGGCCGAGTCAGACGGCCAGACATACAAGCAGAACAGACAGACATAGACCATACAGATAGATAGATAGATATATAGATAGATAGATAGATAGATAGATAGATAGATAGATAGATAGATCCCCGCCAGGACTGGGCGAAGCCGGGCCGGGTCAGCTAGTACACATATAAATACACACACACATTGTCAGATTACGTACATTGTGTGTGAATTTGTTCTCCTCTCTCTCTCCTCTCTCTCTCTCTCTCTCCCTTCCCCTCTCTCTCTTCTCCGCTCTCTCTCTCTCTCTCTATCTCCCTTTCCCTCCCTCTCTCTACTCCATCCCTCTCTCTCTCTCTCGCCCTCTCTCTCTCTCTCGTCAGACCTCTCTCTCTCTCTCACCTCTCTCCCTCTCTCTCTCTCCCCTCTCTCTCTCTCCCTCGCTCTCTCTCTCTCTCCAATCCCTCTCTCTCCTCTCTCTCTCCCTCTTTCTCTCTCCCTCCTCACTCTCTCTCCCCTCTCTTCTCTCTCCCTCTCCCCTTCCTCTCTCCCTTCCCCCCCCCTCTCTCTCGTCTCCTCTCTCTCGTCTCTCTCTCCCATCTCTCTCTCTCCCTCTCTCTCTCTCCCTCTATCTCCTCCCTCTCTCTCTCTCTCTCTCTCTCCTTTCTTCTCCCTACCTTCTCTCTCTCATACCTCCTCCCTCTCCCTCTCTCTCTCCCTCTCGCTCTCTCTCTCTCTCCTCTCTCATCTCACTATCGTCTAACCCTCTCTCTCCCTCTCCTCTCTCTCTCTCTCCCTCTCTCTCTCTCTCTCCTCCCTCTCTCTATCTCTCTCCCTTTCTCTTCCCTCCCTCTCTCTCTCTCCCTCCCTCCCTCTCTCTCTTCCCTTACTCTCTCTCTCCCTCTCTCTCCTCCCTTCCCTCCCTCGCCCCTCTCTCTCCCCACCCTCTCTCTCTCTCCCTTTCTCTCCCTCCC